>CAUYQV010074730.1:0-16574 GCA_963574575.1 Galagoides demidoff
TACCCATTACCAGTAGAATAGCCCAGTGACCCCCTGTACCTGTTACCAGTAGGACAGCACAGTAAACCCCTAAACCCGTTACCAGTGGAATAGCACAGTGATCCCTGTACCCATCACCAGTAGCATTATAAAGTCTTCATCCTACATTGAGTTGGCTGAGGAAGAGGAGGGCGTGGTCTTGTGTCTCTCGGGGTGGCAGAACTGGAAGAAAATCTCTGTGTGTGGCTCGGCATCTGTAGCTCAGTGAGTAGGGAGCTGGCCACATACATACAAGGCTGGTGGGTTCAAGCCTGGCCCAGGCTTGCTAAATAACAATGACAATTGGAACAAAAAAGTAGCCAGGCGTTGTGGTGGGCACCTGTAGTCCCAGCTACTTGGGAGGCTAAGGCAAGAGACTTGCTTAAGCCTAAGAGTTCAAGGTTGCTGTGACACCACAGCACTCTACTGAAGGTGAACTAGGGAGACTCTGTCTCAGGAAAAAAAAAAAAGAAAGAAAATCAGCACATGAGCCGTGTTGTTCAAGGATCAACTTTACTAACCATCTTGTTTTTAACTTAAAATACCTAAATATACATTTATTCGCTGATACCTTCATAGACAGTCAAGGTCTTTGAGTATGTACCTCTGGTTTCAGCTCTGAGTGGTCCGTTTTGCATAATTCACACATAATGCATGGTCTACAATTTCCATTTTTGGTTTCAAAGAGCTTAAAGAATTTGAACACAATTCAAAGCATTGTAAGTATAGAATCCTAGATTTTTTAGAATTATTTCCCATTTGTCTTAACTGTTCTCAACTTTGACAGTAAACTTTTTAGCACCTTTTTATCAAGTTTCTCAAAACATCCTACTGAGATTTTTTTTTAATTCCTACTGAGCTTTTTTAGAAATAATTTTTGCACTCATGTTTCATTAGCTTATGAAATAATTCAATTGTGTAGCTACTCTAATAATTACAATTTATTATAATCACACCTGGTTCTTGGTAAGCAAGGATGATTTAGTAGGTGGAATCAGAATTACCCCTGTATGTTAGAGAGTAGCCTGCTAAATCTACATGCCACATGTTTTATACAAAAGAAAGAAATCCTCAATGACTCTGGTGAACTGGTTATGTGAAATCCAGGCTGTGTGATACTCTATTGCTATTGAGTCACATTTTTGAAATTTGTGGCTGGGGACCTGGGATTGTTTAGGTTGGACTAACTGAGTATGGTTCTCACAGAGTCCCTGAGATTGGACTGTGAAAAGGACTAATGGTGCACACCCAAGTCGGTATTCTTTGGCTCCTTACCATTGTGACTTGATCAGCATCCCTTAGTAAATCAGTGTCCTGGTGCCATATCGTGATTTATAAGATGATCAGAAGCATTTCTGTAATATTTTCAGTGAAAATTGACTTTAGAAGTTTATCTTTAAAAATAACAAAATCAGGGGCCGGGCATGGTGGCTTACACCTCTAATCCCAGCACTCTGGGAGACTGAGGCAGGTGGATTGCCTGGCTCAGGAGTTCAAGACTACCCTGAGCTACAGCAAGATCCTGTCTCTAAAAATAGCCAGACATGGCAGGAGCCTGTAGTCCCAGCTACTTGGGAGGCTGAGGCAAGAGGGTCTCTTGAGCCCAAGAGTTTGAAGTTGCTGTGAGCTCTGACACCATAGCACTTGGCACTCTCCCAGGAGTGACAAAGCGAGTCTTAAAAAAAAAAAATCAAAATAGTTTGCTAAAGAGGAAAATGATTCAGAGCTCTTTAAATTTAGAGGATCTTCTCAGTATGGTGCACTTAATACGGTAGTCGTAGTTTCTGGAGGCCCTCTTTCCTTCTACTTATGAGTGGGGGAAGATTTAATCTTATGGAAAAAATACATTGTGCTGGTGGTGACAGGGTGTTACCATTCTTGGCATTTCAATTCAGCCTATGTGCAGTGCTTATATTTGCAACTAAAGTACCTAGGTTTACTGCCGAGGATGTAAAAGAAGTAAAATAAGTCTCCGTGGGGGCCCTCCTGGTCTGCACTGAGACAACAGCTGCAAAAACTCACCAAATGGGAGCTGAAGGTCAGATCGGTAAGGATCAGAATGTGGCCACCCTTGTTGCCTGGGACCTGTGTCCTCCCCATAGCTGGCCTTGCCTGCCCACTGTGCTTCTCTCTCACTCCTGCATCTTTGTCACACCACATTATATGGTGACTGTTCTTTTTCTCATTAGCCTTTGAGGGTCATGACTCTTCCTTGCTCGTTTTCACATCTTGGTTGTAATGATACTAGTAAGTACTTAGTAACTGATTTTTGAGTCAAGAGTTGGGAGCCACAGTGGTGTTTCTGGAAAGGATTCATTACACAGTCCTTGGTTGCAATCCCAGCTTCACCACTGTCTAGCTCTGGGACTTTAGGCAAATTAATCACTCTAGGCTATAGTTCCTCACCTGTAATTGTACCACAGACTGTCATGTCCCTTGTAGGGATGGATGCTCAACTTCTTGTAATCTACAAGATAGTTCCAAAATAACAAATGTTCAGTAACTGATCCCCCACCCCATGATAATAGCACCACCATTGAGAAACACTGGCCTGGGCCACCAGACTTCGATCTATTCCTTGGGGTTTCCTTTCCCTGACTCACAGTAAGAAAGGATGAAAGCCTTAACAAAATGGGGCGAGGGCTTTAGTAAGGAGGAAAGTAGGGGGCATGAATCTTGTGAGCGTTCTATAGTTTTATTCTGTGATGGCGTTTTATTGGGTGAGAGAAGGTAAGAGACTTGGTATTATACAGTGGAAGTAGGGTCAGATTTTTAGAGTGGGGTTAGATTAGAGAAGCTCTTAAATGCCAGAGAAATGAGTCTGAACTTGATCCTAGGTAATTTGGAATCATTAGAAATGTTTGATATGTGACTGATGACTGTCCTTTGTCAAGAGAGCCTCTAGCAGGCTTGTGTGCAGAGTTGATTGGAGAAGAGGGAAGATTAGTGGCTGGAAGGTCAGTTAAGGGGCTGGGACGTGACGGGCTCCAGCGTAATTACTGACATCATAGAAGGTATGGGGCAAAGGACCGGGTTAAAATCCCACTTGTTCTATTTCTTAGTCATTCTGCCTCAAAATTTACCTAATTGACTAATTTGTGTAATCAGTGTAAGCTGCTTTTCTCTGTGGCACTGAGCAGTGCCCCCATCTTGGGTTTGCTCAGAACGTTAGAGAAGGACGTGTGAAGTGCCAGCCACAGAGACGCTCACTTGTTGCCACGTCATCAGTATTTCCTCAGCTCCTTGGCCTCCTAGCTTTTGTAGCTGTGTTTTAGTTGGCAGGAAGGATGAACTGGAAAGGAAAAGAAGGATCTTGGCAAAAATCTGGTCGGAGGCACCTGTCCCTGCGTAGATGTGTAGTGAGGACCCCACCTGGGCACGTCATCAAGTCCTCACTTGGTAATCTTTTTCCCTTTCTTGGTTGCTGCTTAGTCAAAGTTTCTAATTTTGACCAAGTATGATTCATTCTTCCATTTTTGTGTAATAAACTTTAAGTTAGCTCTTCAGATTGTATTTTATTTTCCTAACTTAGTTCTCTTTGGCAGTCTTATCTTACAATATCCTTAACCTTAACTTTTGCGATACAGTAAAACCCAGCTATAGTTCTGCAGTGAAGTTCATATTAACTGTATGAATCTGGAAGAGAAATTGCCCTAAAGAGGAATTTCTGATAAAAATAAGTCATGGTTAAGAATGTTGGGCTCAGTCCAAGTGTGGTTTGAAACAGAGACTCAAGTCCTCCTTTAGCCCAGCCAGATGTAGATGACCTGAAGGAGTATCATTTGAGTAGCTTAATTTTATTTTTATTTTATTATTATTATTTTTTTTTTTTTTTTGAGACAAAGCCTCAAGCTGTCACCCTGGGTGGAGTGCTGTGGCATCACAGCTCACAGCAACCTCCAACTCCTGGGCTCAAGTGATTCTCCTGCCTACTATAATCCCTAGTAGCTCGGATTACAGGCGCCCGCCACAATGCCCGGCTATTTTTTGGTTGCAGCTGTCATTGTTGTTTGGTGGGCCCGGGCTGGATTCGAACCCGCCAGCTCAGGTGTATGTGGCTGGCGCCTTAGCCGCTTGAGCCACAGGCCACCGAGCCAGAGTAGCTTAATTTTAAAGATCTGTGCAGGTCACATAAGTATAGTAGTTTTCTTTAAGTACTTTTGACATGAAGTATTTAAATTCCTTAAATAGGCCTGTGGGGACTTTGAGGTCATCTAATCTGACCTTGTCATTTTTCAAGTGTCAGAGATAAGGCCTGGAAATAAGTGTTCTGTGTGTTTTATTTGCATGTTAATGCATGGTTATGATGGTGATGCTGAGTCATTAAGAAAAGATTCTTAATTATTCTTTCGCAGTAGTTCTTATAATACCAGGAGAGTGTGTAGTACTTGACAAAGACCACAAAAAAAATGTAAGGCTAAGTTTTGCAGACTATTTACGTCTCTGGAAAAATTGAGTATCTCAAGTTATATTCCTCAGGAGTTTTCTAATTGGAAAATACCTTTTTTAAACGTCATCCATTTTTACTGTTGAGCTTTGCCAGAGGTGGCAAGCAGGAACTGCTGGAAAGTGTTGCTGAGGACCCAGATGTGCAGACTGCACTGGTAGGTTAAGAATAATTCCTGCCCTGGCCCAGGAAGGAGGGGGAAGCCCCTGTTCTGGTTTTAGTAGTGCTGAAATCCTGTGACTTGTTTTTCAGTATGTTTTATGCATGGGATATGAAAATAATGACCCCTTTTCCCTAAATATGCTAGTTTATGTTCATAGAAACCGCAGGGACGCTCTGCTAAAAATAAGGTATTAATTTTTAAAACTCTTTCTGTAAACGTATCTTTGTGCTCTTTGGCCCGTGGTCTGTGCTTTTCACCCTGGTTTCCCCTCCCTGTGCCTGCTGCCCCCTCTGTCTCCTGGCCTTACCCTCCATGTCCCACATTCTTCTGTAGCTACACCCCACCTGGTCTAAGTCTGGTCAGCAAGTTCCTTGCTTTCATTGTGCTCACCACCCGCTGGAGTGGCCCTGCTGTGGATTTGGGGCGTCCCCTTCTAAACCAGAGGCTTTCGAGGGCAGGGCCCTTCACCTGGCTTCCCTCCACCTTGTCCTCTGAGAAGGTGCCTGGCAGTGGGAACTGCCTCTTGGGTATTTGTTGATAAATGCAAGGTCTGGGCTATTTCGCTTCAGTCTGGTACCCAGTTACCAGCTTTACCAACCCTGTAGCATCCCAGGAGAAGGCACAATTTTTAAATTGGTTCTGATGGCTTTCAGCAGAAAAACTTAGGCTTTCGGGGAAAATTCTTCCTTTAAACCATCGTAGAGACTTAGAAAAATTGTAATTAAGAAATGTAGGAGGTAGGCATTAGCATTTTAGAAAATGAAATCATAAATGTAAGAGTTTTATGATTGCCAATTAAAGTATTGGCTTTTAGTTCTTTTAGCTGGAACAGGCAACTTAAACTAAAAACTACTTATTATACCTTGAAAAATGAACTACTAACATTAAATTTATTGGGAAATAGCAAATTCATTAGCTTGAACCATCTGAGCACCTCTTAGGTATTAGGCACTGTGCTACGTGGTAAATGGATTAATAATTCACCCATTTAGCAGACATTTTTGTGACTGCTGCGTCAGGTGCTAGGCTGAGGAAGGTAGACAAGGAACTTACAGTTTAGAGAAAGATGTATAAACATACAGTGTACATAAAATAAGGGGGGATAGACACTTCACAGATCTTGGAGGTCAGTGAAATCTAAACTGAGACCTGAAAGGTGAACAGGATCTAGTCAGGTAAAGAAAGAGGGAAGAACAGAGATCCAGAGGCAGAGAGGCGTGACATGTTTATAAACCTGAAAATAGTTCAGTAAGCCTGGACTTTGTATGTGTTGAGCACCTGCTGTGTGCCGGGCGTTGTGCTGGAACGCGTATGAGCTGTGCAGCACTGACAGGTTTTCAGTGTGTTTTGTTTTTTTTTTTTGAGACAGAGTCTCACTCAATTGCCATGGGGTTGAGTACTGTGGCATCATAGCTCACAACAACCTCAAACTCTTGGGCTCATGTGATCCTCAGTCTCCTAGTAGCTGGTACTATAGGCGCCCACCATCATACCTGGCTAGTTTTTCTATTTTTGGTAGAGATAAGGTGTTGCTCTTGCTCAGCCTGGCACTTTTAAGGGTTACACTAAGAATGCCACCCTTAGTTTTAATCAAGGGTGGCATTCTCCGTGTGACCCTTAGACCCTTACAGCCAGCGTCAGGGCAGAAGAGGACTTGGAGGAAGGCAGGGCAGATAAGGGGGAGGCTTTGGAGTATGTGGAGAGAGGTGATAAAGACTTGGACAGCGGGACTCACACATGGGCTGGAGAGAAGCGATCAGATTCTAGAAAGTGGATTTGTCAAGTCTTTCTTAGAGGTGCAAGGAGGAAGAGAAGAATCCGGAGAAATTTTGCAGTTTCTTTTCAGGGTGAGTGGGTAGGAGAGGTTGCGTCCAGCATGCTAGGGAGCACTACAGGGAGAGCAGACTTCCGACGGCAGCTGATGGGCTCCGTTTCTGGACACGTTGAGGATGCCTTTGGAAAGCGCATGTGGAAATCTGATAGGCAGTTATAAGCCGGACACTTGGGAGAGAAGACTGAGTTGAGAAATAGAATTGGGGTTCGTCAGTGTGAGGTTGTCAGAATCGATACTCCCCTGGGAGGATGTCTAGAGTAGGAAGAACAAGGGACCTGGGGACCACGAGCATTTATAGCTTGGTCTGACTCCAAAAAGGGGCCTGAGAAAGGAGAGAAAGGTACGAAGGAAGAAAAGCAGAAGAGGGCAGGTGTGGAGGGGAGGGGTGTAGCAGCCTATGGCTAGGAGGAGTGAGAGTTATAAGAAATACCTCCATAGCTCAAGAGTGGAACACCTTGGTGAAAAGGGCATGGAGAAGGATTCAGCTCTCCTAACAAGCCTGAGAGCTCGCAAGATGAGAGCATTGATGAATTGGCAGTCTACACCTGTGGTGTTGAGCGGCACGAGATCAGCATTATATTAGGCTGGAGGAGAAGGCAGTCGGGAGCGTGCGCATTCTACCACAGACACGCTTACTCTGACTCTGTCTCCTCTCCTGCCTGCAGAACGCCAGCATGGCGTCTCTCTCCTGAAGATTGCCAAGCTCTACTAAAGACTAAGATCTATCTGTTCTAAGACTGCTTTATTCTAATCTGTCCTGCTAAAGTAGATAGACCTCAGGCACCTAAGACAAATTGTTCCTAAGGTAGCTTAGCGTCCATGTCCAGAACCTAGATAAGCCGGCCTGAGACCTGGCCAGTCCCAGACTCTGACAAGCAGTGGCAGCGATGGGCTGTGACAGGGGCTCTGGAAGAAGCAAGGGGACAGAATGTCAGTGTGTCAGGAGGCCAAGTGGGATGAGGAATTAGCAAGCAGAAGGCTGCTGGTGTCCTTGTCCAGTGGCACGACAAGGGCAAAGCTTGGCCAATGTATGTCCAGTGCATAGCCAGCGAAGTAGACACAGGGCATGTGGGCGGCTTCTTCGGAAATGTGAATTTCTTGAGGTTAAGAGAGGCATTGGTCATAGGAAAATGTGGGTTTGAAGGAGGCTTTGTTGAAATCACCAAGCAAATTAAAAAAAAATAAAAGTGCCAGACAAGTAAGTGAAGTGCTCCTGGGAAGCTGAGAGTAGAGGAGTTTGTAACTGGCGAGGCCTGCAGCACTGGTGGCTCCTGGGCAGGTTGCCTTAAGCAGGCTCCTCAAACTACAGCCCACAGGCCACATGCAGCCCACCTAGGACATTTATGCTGCCCTCCAGGTGTTTTTGCCTCAGTTGCCAGTCCTGCTTAGCAGCTGACTTGTCCTGGGGCCAAAGTCTGGCCCTTCAACGATCTGAGGGACAGTGAACTGGCCCCCTGTTTAAAAAGTGAGGACCCCTGCAGAGTTGCTGAGAGAGCTTTCTGCTCAGGGCCTTTCCTTTCTTTTGTAACTTTTTTGAAGTTACAGTCAAGGTCATGTGCTTCCTGACTCAAGATTACCCTAAAGCAAACATTTGACAGTGGTTTTCAATGTTAATCTCATTACAGTTGCTTTGTGCTTGGTGACTGTATTTAAAGGTTTTGTTTTTCCTTAAGGCTCCCGGCAGGCCACTTTTGAGAGCAGGTCTTAGTTTCTTGACTGTTGAGTTGCCAGCACTGCTAGCTCAGTAGCTGTGAATGTGCCTTATGGTGCCAGGGTCAGCCATGCAGGGCTAATTCCACAGAAGGAGGGAGTTTAGTGAGAGCACCGTCCCCCTTCCTACAGTGCCACATTTTCATTTATTTGTATGGTCTTTCAAAAAATAGGAAAATACACGGAACATAAAATTTACCATTTTAACCGTTTAAGTATATAATTCAGTGACGCTAGAAAACATCTTACAACGATGTGTAGCTATCACTAAGGTCTATTTCTAGAACATTTTCATCATCCGAAGCAGAAGCTCTATTAGAAACTCCCCATCTCACCTCCTCTAGCCCCTGGTAATTCCTCTTCTACTTTCTAAGTGTTCGCCTCTTCTAGGTACCTCACATACGTAGAATCATGTAATATCTGTCCCTTAGTGTCTGCCTTGTCTCAATTAACACATATTCTCCAGGCTCATTCATCTTGCATGTGTCAGAGTTTCATTTTTTCTGTCTGGAATAATGTTTTACTGTATTTTGTTTATTCATCTGTTGATGGACATTGGGTTGCTTCACCCTTTGTCTGTCATGAATAATGCTGCTATGACATCGGTGTGTAAATAGCTGATTTCTTTTTAGTTATTTTGAGTGGAATTGCTGGATGATATGGTAATAGGTGTTTAACTTTTTGAGGAACTGGCAAGCAGTTTCTACAGTGGCTGCACCAGTTTTTATTCCTAACAACCATTCACTTTGATTTCAGTTGTTTAAAGAAGTATGTCTGAATTTTAGAAGTCCTACAAAACCATAATCCTTTGATCTAACTGGGGTGTTTGAAATAAGGATAGTGAATTGGCAGACATCAGAAAATGCTTCGTGTTAGGTCTAATTCTCAGAATTCACAATGCTTTTTGACTCTGTCACATGTTACCCCAGGCTCTTAAGACATCGCGTTATACTGCACTAGACTGTATGAAATTCTAGTGTATGGAATTTGCATTCATTTAGCTTTTGGGTTAATGACAGCTGCAGGGATGCCTCTGGAGACACAATAATATGCAGTACCGTTCATTGTATTATTATATTTTTGATTAAATGTCTACTATTTGGTTGATTTATTTCTTTATTTACTTATATTGAGACTGAGTCTCATTCATTCACCCTGGGTTGAATGCCATGATGTCATAGCTCACAGCAACCTCAAACTCCTGGACTCAAGTGATCCTCTTGCCTCAGCCTCCCAAGTAGCTGGAACGGCTAGTTTTTAGAGACGGGGTCTCACTTTTGCTCAGGCTGGTCTGAAACTCCAGGGCTCAAGTAGTCTATATACCTCAGCCTCCCAGAGTGCTAGGATTATAGGCATGTGCTACCATGCCCAGCCGCAATTGATCATTTTACCTATCTTAATGAATCCATGATACTCATCAGACATTAAATACCTTTTATGATATAGAAGAATGACATATAATCAAACTGTTGTTACTCAGCAACAATTGTTTCTAAGTAACTTATACTTAGTATTATAGTTTCTCAATAGGTTCTTTTTTTTTTTCGAGACATAGAGTCTTACTTGGTCGCCCTCGGTAGAGTGCCCTGGCATCACAGCTCAGAGCAACCTCCAACTCCTGAGCTTCGGTGATTCTCCTGCCTTAGCGTCCCAAATAGCTGGGACCACAGGCTCCCATCACGACGCCTGGCTTTTTTTTTTATTATTACAGTTTGGCCAGGGCTGGGCCTGAACCTGCCACCCTCGGTAGTTGCTTACAAGGAGTGTGATGTGTTTGATTTTTGCTTTGAAGTTTGTAAGGTACCATCAGGGCAGCCTTTAGTGTCACGGCTGTTCTTCCTGCACTACTGAGGGGATAGCGGCCCGAGAGTGAAGGTTTTTCCACTATGGTTGCCTGCTCCCTCTGGAAGGTCTTTCTCTGTGCTGGGCAGTTTTGTCTTATGCAAGTGCTGATCAGCTCTCAGTGAAGAAGGAAGGTCCCTCTGCCAACCAGAACACAGCATGCGGGCATGTGTCCCTCTCCCACGATCGCGTGTGGACTAAGCACGGAGCGTGTGCCCCTCGTCCCTCTCCCATGCTCCATGTGTGGACTGAGCACGGCGTACATGTCCCTTGTGAACTGAGCCTTCCCCAAATTGCCATTAGGGACCTCAGTGGGAGACTGACAGACTATACTTGGGGGTCTCCTCCTTGCACTCTGCTCTGACAGCTTTCCAGGCAGTGAGCCTAGACAACTTTTAGGCTTACCTCCTTTTTTCCCTCTCTCAAGATTCTCCATCCTGTGCTATCTGATGTCCTGAAAACTTGTTTTATCTATTTTGTTTGGCATTTGAGTTGTTTAACATGATAGGGTAAGCCCAGTACTTAACATTTCATCTTTTTTGAAGCTAAAATTTGCTCACCTTTTTAAAATTATGAAACGGCTGTCTACTCCTAACATACATTTCCTTAAATTGGCCTTTTTCCATGACTAATTATCTTTGGGATAAATGGCCTCCCTGAATTCTTTCCTCCTCACTGCTGGTCCTGTCCTGGTTGCTGTGTACCAGCTGTGTAGTGACATCCACGTGCCTCCCCACACATGGAGACACAAGACACACAGGTGTTGGGAGATTGATTCGCTCACCCAGCCAGCTGTAGAGTGAGTCAGTCCTGCTGAAAGGACTGTGCCCACTCCCTTCTGCCACGCTAGCCGGTATTCTCGTACAGGCCAGACCCCAGCAGCAGCAGCAGCACCATCTGTTTTCAGTTTTCCTGCTTTTTCATCCTTTTGTTTTTAAGTCTGTGTCTTTGTCAAGTGCGTTCTTGTATATAGCATAGTGTGGGTCTTGCTTTTGTTAAAATCAGGCTGCCAGTCTCTGCCTTTTAAGTATTTAGAATATTTACATTTAACACAATTACTGATGTGATTTGGTTCCAGGGCACCATCTTGCTGGTTCTCCCCATCTATCACTCCATTGGTTTTCCTTCCTTCTTTTAGATCATTTCTGCAGTACTTGGTTTTATCCACACCATCGGCTTAGCTGTGCATACATGTTTCTCTCCTCCCGCCTCCACCCTTCCCCCTCCCTCTCTTTCACGATTGCTCTCAGGGTCACCACATGCATCTCTATCTTTAGACACTCTAACTTCACATGACACCATAGCACTTCACGTGTAAGGACCCTGTAAGGGTGCATTTCCCCTCCTTTCCTTCATGATAGCTTGGCTCTACATTTTATATTTCTCAATATTATAAACCCCACAGTATGTTGTTTTTGTTTTAAAATTCAGTTATCTTCTTACTTTTTGGAGAAATTAAACAATGAGATTTTTTGTGTGGCTCCACATTGATCATTGCCGATGCTTTTCTTCCATTCGTGGGGTTGACTTTTCCATCCGACGTCACTCCTTTAACATTTCTTATACTATTCGTTTGCTGGTGACAAATTCTTTCAGCTTTTCTTTGTCTGAAATGGCTTTATTTCAGCCATTGTTGAAGGATGTTTTGCTGATTCAGAATTCCAGGTTGATAGTTGGTATCATTTTTCAGCGTTTTAAAGATGGCTTTGGCTTACGTCGTATTCCTCCATGAAAAGGCTGCAGTTTTCTTTGTACCTCTGTGTGTAATGTATTCATTTTTTACCTTTTGCCACTTTTATGATTTTTGTCTTTATTGCTGATGTTCTGCAATTTGACTGATGTCTCTGTGTGGTTTCCTTTGTAGTTTTCTTTTGTGAGATTTACTAGTTTCTAGGATCTGTAGGTTGTAATTTCCTCAAATTGGAAATTTGTGACACTTGTTCACGTGTTTTCTGCTCTCTCTTCTCCCCGTGGTTCTGGGGTCTCGGTTACACATTTGCCAGACTACTTGTTTCTGTTTCACAAATAATAAGGGCCAGCTCATTTTTCAACATTTTTTTCTCTCTGAAGTAGTTTCCATTGCTGTATCTTCAAGTTCACTAATCATTTCTGTGGGGTGTCTAGTCGTCTGTTAAACCCATTCAGTAAACTTTTTTCATTTCAGAGATTATATTTTACAGCTGTAATCATTTCATTTGGTTCTTTTTTATACCATCCATTTTTTTCCTTGCATCCTTGAACAGATTTATAAAAGCTGTTCTGAAGTCTCTGTGGAGCCAGGGCGTGGTGGCTCACGCCTGCAGTCCAAGCACTCTGGGAGGCCGAGGTGGGTAGATTGCTTGAGCTCAGGAGTTTGAGACCAGCCTGAGCAAAAGTGAGACCCGACCTCTACTAAAAATAGAAAAACTGAGGCAAGAGGATCACTTGGGCCCAAGAGTTTGAGGCTGCTGTGAGCTATGACACCATGGCACTCTACCCAGGGCGACAGCTTGAGACTCTGTCTCAAAAGAGTGCAAATATTATTATCTCTATTGTTTCTTGGTCTATGGCTATTGACTGATCATCCTGGCCGTAGGATCACATTTTCGTATTTCTTGGCCTGCGTATTAATTTTTTATTGGATGCTAGATACTGTGTAGGTATGTTATTAAGTACCAGGATTTTATTGTCTTCCTTAAAGGGTGTTAAAGTTTGTTTTGGTACGCTGTTAAAATACTTGTAAATCAGTTTTATCCTTTCAAGGCTTATTTTTAAGTTCTATTAGAGTGAGGTTAGGGTGGCCTTAACTTCAGGTATAAATACCCATTCCGCTCTTTGGGGTGTCCACAGTATAGTGCTTTGGGTGTGTTTAATGAAATTTCCCCAATCTGGCTAATCTAGTTGCTCCCACTCTGCTGGACCTCTGGGGATTTTTTCAGCCTACAACTCCCCCATCGTTCTTTACCCTACAGAGCTTTACCCTGTCCCGTACAGTTTAGTATTTATCAGTAGATGCAAGGATACCTCTGTGTAGACTTCTGGAGCTTTTTCTCTGAGCTGAGAAGCTTCTTTCTGGAAATCTATTCTATAAATTCCAGCTGTTTTAGCCTTCTGGAATTCCAGTTTCTGTCTTTCCAATTTAGCGGGAATCTCTTCAGCTTGGCAGGAACTGTGTTTCCCACTTGGAGCTCTCTGCTTGGCTTGGGGAGTCCCAAGGTTTGGGCCAGAAAGTGCCTCTAGGCCTTCTCTTTGTTTCCCTTCCCTCTATTTACTCTCCTGGCTGCCCCATTGCCCCATATCTGGAAACAAATGTTTCACATATTAGTATTTTGTCCGGTTTTCAGCTCACATATTAGTATTTTGTCCGGTTTTCTGGCTGCATGCTGGCGTGAGGGCAGGTCTCAGAACAGATGCTCCACTGTGGCTGTTACTTGATTTTGGTTAGTTATTTTAACTATTGGATTTTTAAGTGGGCTAGAAAGAGGAAATAGTTAAGCAGCAAAAAAAAAAAAAAAAAGTCAGTGTCATGATAGCTGACACACGTTCTAGGCCTTTTGTCCAGTCACTGTTCTGTGGGTTTTATTTTTATCAGTTCATTCTCTGTGTCACGAGGCACATACTGTTATCCTTTTATCCTTCTCTTATTCTTGAGGCGTTTACAACCCAGACTTGAAGGAACTGGGCCCAGTTTCCAAGCTGCTGGAGCAGTGGAGCAGGGATTTGAACCTGGGCACCTGGCTCCGGGGCAGTTCCTACCCGCTGCGTCGCCAGCCAGCCGTCACACTCCCTCCCTGTCTTGGGCACACAGTGCTGGTGCGTGGTGGGAGACGGGCGTGCTCCTGGCGTCAGGCTGCTGGTCTCCAGGCTTTGAGATTTGGGTACTGTTTGCTTTTAAAGTTTTCCGTATACATATTTTTCCCCCCTACCATGACCATGTAGTTTTACAATCAGGAAAAACAGTAAATCTATTTTAATTTGGAGCTGGAGTGAGGTTATTTTCTTAGCCACAGCAAAGTAAGTTTTAATGTCCTTTGCCCTGGAGGTTGAATAGCGTTGGTGGCCTTGCAGCCGTTATGAAGAACAAGGTGGTTATGCTGATATGAAGGCCCTAAGATTAAAATAAAAAAATGAAATGTGAAAGAGTATGTAAGAAACGTTAAGGATATGTAATGTGGTTCCAGTTAGAACCACCAGTTTTGTGTGTGATTTGAATATTTGGTGTGCAGACATCAAATGCATAACATTTTGAGGGATACTTTTAAAACGATTAGCCCTTGTGCCCTTTGGCAGGGGAGGAGGAATGTTTTAGTTGGGGCCAAAATCATGGGCCTGCATTATACGCAGTAAAATGCAATCCATTTCTATATAGGGTGGCTGTAAAGATTGTGAGAATTGTGGAATTCCTACTTTTCTAATCTTTCCTGGGTTGTTTGTTTTGTTTTTTATGGAGAAAAAAGTTGGAGGTCATTCTTGTTTGTTTTTTACGTCCAAATGAATTTTAGGGTCAGTTTTACCTGTTTCAAAAAAAAAAAATTCTATTTATATTTTTATTAGAATTGATGAGGGGTCTCTGGACAGATACTTACTATCTTGATGATATTGGGGCTTCTTGTCTCAAAATATGAGGAACCACTTTGTATGAATTAGTTTTTGTTGCATAGCAAGTTAGCCCAAATTTAATGTCTTTAAAACAATGAACACTTCTTATTTCTTTCTTACTGTTTATTTGTTTGTTTGGTTATTTTTTGGAGACAGAGTCTTGCTTTATTGGCCAGGCTAAGTGGTATCGTAGATCGTGGTAACATTGGACTTTCGGGCTTACATGATCCTCCCACCTCAGCCTTCTAGTTAGGTGGGACTACAGGTGCATACCATCATGCCCAGGTAATTTTTAAAATGTTTATAGAGACAGAGTCTCACAGTGTTGACCAGGCTGGTCTTGATCTCCTGGGTTTAAGCAGTCTTCCCACCTTGGCCCTCCAAAATGCTAGGGTAACCAGGACGAGCCTGGCCTTACTCTCATAGTTCTATGAGCTGTCTGAGGGTGGTTCTTTTGGTCTGGAGAGTCTCAGGTGGCTTCACTCACATGTTGGAGTCTCACCGTTTATAGCTAAGATGGCTAAGGCCTGTTTCCATGCGGTGTGGTCTGCAGAGGCTAACCTGGGCTGGAGCACTGGTAGCAGAGGTGGTCCCAGGAGCAAGAGAGGGGAGACCCTCCGTGTGCAGGTGTCTTTCCTGCCATGTTTGTATCACATTTACTGTTACTCTCTTGGCCAAAGAAAGCATGTGAGCACCAGAGTCTTACTGGGAAGAGTGACAAAAGTCAGATCGCAAAGAGCTGTTCATGCAGGATGGGAAGATGGGTGGGGTTTAAAGTTTTTTCCAGATAGGTTTTACACCAGGGCGTCCAACCCATGGTATCAGATATCACAAAAAGTATGCACAGGCTTTGCTTTGCTGATCAGCTTTTGCTGATCACACCACTGCACTTCAGCCTAGTCAACAGAGTGAGATCCTGTTTCCTTAAAAAAAAAAAAAATAATAATTAAAATGATATAAAAAGAAACATACTATGAAATCTTACTACTCTTTCTTTCTTATCCACTCATTCCTCTTTCTCCTTTCTCTGGATAACCAGTTTAAAGTTAATTAATTGTTTTATTTGATCCATCTTTATGGAAATACTGCAGAAAAGGGAAAATCAACCCTGATTTAAAGGTAACCAAGTCAAAGTGTTTTGCATGGAGCAGCCATTTTGACACGGCCTTAGAAATAAAAAAAGGGCAACTCAAGTTTTGTGTGTGCTTAGTTACCAAGTCGTGTGCAGAATAGGCAGTCGCATGCGGGTGCCAGGAGTAATGGTGATGGTACATGTGATGTGGCTGGTTTGATGCCGCCACATCAAATAACTTTTAAAATGACTTTGTTCAGTTGTTCTTATGTACACTACATGTAGAACCTTTGATCTGGGTGAGTTCAGGTGGAAAGACTCTTAAATCATCATCCCACTCTCTAGCAATTTGGTTCCCGTGTGGGCTCAGTTGAGAGGATTTCCTGTGGTTGGAGTCCTTTCCAGGGCTGCACTGCAGGAGTGGAGCAGAGAGAGGAAATAGTGGTGTGGACGATGGCAGAAGCACTGAGATACCCACCAGTCGCTGCTAATCGAGATGCTGCCAGGTGACCACCAGGCAGCTATATCTGGAACTTGGAGATGCTGGACAAAAGGAAGATTCACATCTGGATGGGAAGGTGCCAGATTTCATCACACTACTCAGATGCAATTTAGAATTGATGATTATTTAATTTTGGAGTTTTCATTTAGTGTTTTTGGACTGCAGATGACTTGAAACCATGGATAAAGGGGGACTACTGTATCCTGAAAATCCTTTAAGCTTTAGCCCCTGAGAATAAGGACCAATATATCAACATATATTAATAGTATAATGATGCTCAGGGTCTAGTAGCCTGAGTTCTGTTTCTTCTGATAATCTTGTTGTTATTTTGGAGATACCATGCTTCCTGGAAAATAAGACACTGTCTTATATTTATTTTTTCTCAAAAAGACACACTAGGGCTTATTT
>CAUYQV010074731.1:0-14237 GCA_963574575.1 Galagoides demidoff
CAGGCGCCCGCCACAACGCCCGGCCATTTTTTGGTTGCAGCCATCATTGTTGTTTGGTGGGCCCAGGCTGGGGATTCGAACCTGCCACCTTAGGTGTACGTGGCTGGCGCCTTAGCCGATTGAGCCACAGGCGCCGAGCCACATCTCATTTCTTAAGGCAAAGACATTTTTTGCTTATTTTATCTTTTTTTGTATCTCATAGGAAACAGCCTTCAGAGAATTTACAAAGAATTTTTTACCTACATTAGAGGCAAAAAGGCAAAAAATGATCTATGAGAAAGCAAATTAACTTTTATAAGAGCTACCAATTAACACAGCAGAAAGAGAAAGAAGCATATTATTTAAGGGATCTGAAGAAAAGTAGGAAGTGTGCTCTGAGACATATAATATACTAATATTTATCAATTTTGTAAAAGCCAGCAATACTTTTTCTCACTGCTTTAAAGATGATCTGAGTACTTGGAACGTAGATATACTCATGAAGATTATAAACGTGAGGAAAGGATTCCTCTTCATATTACCAGGATTGCAGAAATATGATCAAAGTTCTATAATTAGAGGTCAAAATGAGAATTTTCCAGGATCTCATCAGGTTTACAGCACTAATAATACTAATAATTACTTACATAATAGACAGAAATTTTATGATTTGGGGACTAAAAGAATTATGAATGCTGTGACCCCTTCTAATTTTACTTTTTGATATACAACAATTATACATATTTATAGGGTACATAGTTACATTTTCTTTTTGAGACAGAGTTCCACTACATCACCCTCAGTAGAGTGCTGTGGTGTCACAGCTCACAGCAACTTCAAACTCTTAGGCTTAAGTGATTCTCTTCTCTCAGCCTCCTAAGCAGCTGGGACTACAGGCACTCACCACAACGCCAGGCTATACACAGTTATATTCTGATAAACATACACATATCGTGATCAGATCACAATAATTAGAATAAACATCATCTCAAATACTTATCATTTCTTTGGGTTAGAAAAATTTGATATATTCTTTCTAGCCATTTGAAACTATATAGTATATTGCTTTAATTATAGTCATCTTACAGTGTATAGAATACAGAATGTATTCCTCCTATCTAGCTATACGTTTTTGTCTTTTAATAAATCTCTCCCCTTCTCTCATTTCCTGACACCCTTTCCAAACTCTAATATCCTCTGTTCTGCTTTTTGACTCCTATGGGATTAAAGTTTTTTAGTTTTCACATATAAGTTACAACATGCAGTGTTTAACTTCCTGTGCCTGGCCTTATTTTATTTAACCTGATGTCCTCCAGTTCCATCCATGTAGTTATGAATGATGGGATTTTATTCTTTTTTATGGCTGAGTAGTAGTTAGTAGTCCATTCTGTATATGCACCACATTTTCTTTATCCATTCATAAATATATTCTTGAACATAAAAGTTGATTCCGCATCTTGGCTGTTGTGAATAGGATTATAAGAAGCATGGAGTTCAGATGTTTCTTTGAAATATTTATTTCCTTTCTCCCCCCGCCCCCCAGGAATAAGATAGGACTTTTATTAGAAGTTAGAAGGACTACAGAAAAAGTAAAAAGAACCAGAGCTTCTGGAAGAGGGAAAGAACTGAACTTGAACTGTACTTATTTCCTTTCTTTCAGATAAAGTCCTAGTAGTGGAAATACTAGAAATACTAGATCATAGGTAGTTCTGTGTGTAGTGTATTGCAGGAACTCCATACTGACTACCATAGTGGCTATATTAGCTTCCATTCTACAGTGGATAATAATTCTCTTTTCTCAAAATCTTCACCAGAAATTTCTTTTCCTTTTCTCTCTCTCTTTTTTTTTTTGTCTTTTTCATAATAGCTGTCCTAACTGGGGATGAGATGATACCTCATTATGGTATTGACATGTGTACCAGCATCTGCATATATACACATACATATATAGAAAATGGTATTTTCTAACTATAAGGAGAAATATTCCATGACATTTTTATCAAAGAAGTACCTAAAACTATATTTTATTTAAATCTAATCAAGTCTCTTCTGAATAGTTTAGTTCACAAAACATTAATGAAAGATGTCTTGACTCAGGTATATTTCCCCAAATCTCTGGGTAACCCAGTCAGAGAGACCATGGAGTCCATTGGAAAACAACACTTCAACGTTTGTACAGATGAGCAGAATTTTAGTAGATGTTCTATATAAAAGATAGAGAGAGAGCATTTTGAGTATCTTCAGTGTTGAAGGTCTTGGGACACACATGTATCTTTTCAATGAAACCACAAGAATATCATTGCCTTATTCATGAGACTGCATTTAGATTCTGTGGGTTCTCCCAAAGAATAACAAGAAAGATAAAGTAGACTCACTATCAGAAACTGTACATTCACAGCTCTACAAGTTAAAGGTGATGAGCTAAAGTCTATTTGAACAGATATCAGTTTTCACTGTGAAGGATATACAGGTATGAAAGTTTCAAGATACCCCCAAATCAAGAAAATGTAAAATCTGCACAGACAGAAACAAATGCCACCCTCTCAGCAACACCGCTAAGCTGAGCATGGTGAAACCAGCATAAGGAAAAATCAGAAAGGACACTGTTGATTATGTTTCTCCTAAGTGAACGAGTGGATGATAACATAGCCTGTCAAAAAACTTTTTTTGTTGTTGCATTTTTTGGCTGGGGCCAGGTTGGGTGGTGCCTGTGGCTCAAGGAGTAGGGCACTGGTCCCCTATGCTGGAGATGGCAAGGTCAAAAGCCTTTTGTAGTGACTTATGCTGGAACCAAAAGCCTGAGCAGTATACTATGTGAAATGTTCAGTAAGCCGCAAAAGCGATGTGATATGTGATGTAGTACTAAAATATGACCCAAAGAAGAGTAAAAAATGAATTAATAAACCCAAGATAAGCCAGAAATAGAAATTAGCAAGTAGAAATATTAATGTAGTAGTAAATAAGTTAAAATACTTCAATAAAAGCAAACTAAGTAGAAAGAAAAAAAGAAATTAAAAAAAAAACAAAATGGAAGTTCTAAGAAATTAAAATTTATTGGAAGTGAGATTAAGGTAAGAAAAGATTCATTGGCCATATAAACATCAATAGAAAATTTACAATATAAACAACAAAGAGCAAAATGGATTGAAAAATAAGTAAAACCAGGGAATCTACTATGTGTGTAATTACATTCTCAGGAAAGGAATGAAAGAATGGAAGAGAAAAAAGGTGTGTGTATGTGTGTGCATCTGTGCACATATGTGTGTGTATTTGAGGAAATAATGGCAAAGATGACTGAAATATGAAGAAAACACGCATCCAAAGATTCAAGATGTTTGGAGACCCTAAAGCAAGCTAAATGCAAAGAAATTCCCATTAGATATATTGTCATTAAATTGCTAAAAACCACAGATAAGTATGAAATAAGCCAGACTAAAAGAATAAAAGTAATACAAAGAAAAGTGGAATTCTCAAGAATCTGAAAAAGATCAATACCAGCACGCATTGTGCCAACATCTATAACATGTTTATAGAAAAAAGAAAGCAAATGAAAACCAAAACCAAAACCAAAAGTTTTGTATGCAGTTAAAACACCTTGAAAAGGCAAGGGAAATTGAAAACATTTTCAGAAAATGAAGGCTAAAATAATTTGTCATCAAATTATTTTGTAGGCCTGAACTACAAAAACTGACATGGAAAATTTTCAAACAGAAGGTCTGTAACTCAAGATTGAACTTGCCAAAGGGTAGAATGAGAGTAGGTAGATAAATATATTGAATAAATGCAAAATACTAACTTTTCACTTCTCTTAATTGCTTTAATAGGCAAGCTATTATCTAACGCAAAAATATAATATTGTAAGGTTAACTTATAGTATATAGATACAAAATATATGGCATGACACAACAAAGTTGATGTAAATTTAATACAGTTATTTCAAGGTTTTTATATGTTGTGTGAATGTCATGTGTAGGGGTGCATGATGTGGAGCAGCAGAGATAAGATCTGAATAGAAATATTGGAGAATAAGGGACTGGAGCTCTCTCTGGCAATCCAGCAAAGTTTTTTATTTTACCAAAGCTTATATAGACCATACTGCATGTACACACAATTAATAAATAAACAAGTGACTCAGACCTCCTGGCACAGGCCCAGCAGGGCCCATCACCATGGAGTCTGTTGATTAGCCAAAAACCATTCCACTAACTTTATCTACAACTATTCTTAAACCTTATAATGAAAACAAGACCATAAAACAAGTTTCTGGGAGAATAAGCTGATTGAATGCTTGACCTTCAACAGACCATCTGGAGGCAGTTATCCATCCTAGGGAGTAGTCTGGAAATTCCGAGATATACTGGTACCTGCTTGCATACCAGCCCCCCCACACACACTCTCCACCACCACCCCCAAGTTCAGCCCTGAATCATTTCTACAATGATAATGTCCTGAGCCCCATAGAGAGTTCTATGGAGAATAAGGGACTGGAGTGCTCTCTGGCAATCCAGCTCAGGTATTTCTACATTCTAACTCACAAAAGACTTCAAACTTGCTCTCACAAAATGGAACTGTTTAAAGGTTTACTTATAGGCCTTCCACCTATACTATATTTTAGATAAAGTATTAAAATAGTAACTTTATACTGAGATAAATATGAAGAAAATAATCCCCAAGGTAAACACGGACAATACAGAATGATAGAACAGAAAGTCCATTAAAAAAATTTAACTGGAACATTTTTAAAAAGTTGATCAATCTAAGAGAATGTAAAAAGGAGATGAATAGAAATGGAAAAATAAATAGATAAATGAATGAATAAATGTAGATAAAATATGCTAAACAAAATCCAACAGAATTGTAATTACATCAAGTATAGATAAAATTAACAGTTCACTTAAAAGATAAAGATTGTAAAGTCGAATTTTTTAAATTCTAAAAATAATAAACTATATTCAATTATTCCTTTCAATGTAATGCACTTTAAATGTAAAAACACACATGACTTTTAAGTAAAATGATATCAAAATATGTTTCATGCAAACATTCAATAAGCAAGCTAATATGCCTGTATTAATATCAATGAAATAAACTTCAAGGAAAACCATATTACAACAAAAAAAGAGGAACATTTAATACAAATCTTAAAAAAAAAACCTCTCAAAGGTCACATTCAATTAAGCCATACAAAAATTATCACTCACAAATTAAGAGTATTTATTATTATCCCCTGCCAAACACTGCTTCCTGACCTCGGCTTTTACAGTTTCAATATTTTGATGTATCTAATGTTCAGACTGTCATTATTTAAACTATACTTTTGAGCTTCAGACATGTAATTTTTAACTGCCATTTATTTGTAAGTCTATGTCAAAAAGGATAAGAGGCATTATTAATGCTATGGGACAGAGAGTAAGGAATTTTTGTTCTGTTCTGCACCAGCTCTTGTGGAACAATGGGAAATCAAAAAACAAGAGGTCATCAGCAGCTAACCCTGCTCAAGAAGATGATAGACTCTTTCGTCTTCCTTTGTTCCCTCAGTCATACACTCACCATGCAATTAGATGTGTTATTGTGACTACTTTCACAGAAAATAGATGGAAAATATAAAAGTTATTTTTTTCTGAATTATTGTACCCTACATTTCCGGGTAAATATTAGTATCTGAGCTAAAATATATCAGAAGATATCTGTGATGCAAATGCATTAATCAAATGAATCTTAATGGGAAAATATTGACATCGTATGCTGGAAGCAGCCTCTTACCTAGTGAGGATGAGTTAGATGAAGTGCACTCTCTTGTTATTGCTAAACTGATGCACAGAGTAGAGACAGGTTCCGTTACACAGCTTAAACCATGTTAGGAACACTCTTTTCATGCTACTAGAAATCCTAAAAAACTTACTTAAGCTTTATTACTTTTCAAAAGACAAATGTTTTTTACAGACTGTACAAATAATATAATACAACATGCTATTATTAAAGGTAGTTAATGTGGTTATCTAGTTCATACTTTAGATGATGAAACCATGAGTTAGAATGACTCTGCCACATACAGACTAATAATATTAATAATGTGTTCCCCAGATGAAAAGCAAACCAGTGTAACAGATAATGAGTGTTGGCTATTCAAATATAAGCCTAAATGTTTGCCAAGAGATGAGGATATCATGTCAACAAGATTTACAATTACTGTCACATTTCCAAACTGAATGTATGACAGTAGTTAAGGATTGAATTTTCTTTTTTTATCTGGAAAAAAATGCAAATATATGCCATTAAATATTAGCATTTGCCTACTAATACACAGATTAGTTTCTTTCCATTGCTATTTTTGAAAATAATAATTTTAAATTTATAATTTATATACATAGTGATTTATTTTAAATAATATTTAAGACCATTTAATATTCATTACCTACTAAAAATAGCTAATGATAATTGTTTTGAGTAAGTTTCTTAAAATCAAATTTCAAATTCATTGTGAATGACTTCACAAGTTTATATTCAAGAAAATTAAGCACAGCCGTGA
This sequence comes from Galagoides demidoff, assembly GCA_963574575.1. Lineage (NCBI taxonomy): Eukaryota > Metazoa > Chordata > Mammalia > Primates > Galagidae > Galagoides > Galagoides demidoff. The sequence goes on from CAUYQV010074731.1 coordinate 6,509, forward strand.
TGGTGTGTCACACACATCATGGAAACTATAACATTTCTTTGAACAGAATTTATAAATCATTTTAATAGATTGACTGCTTAAAAATCACCTCTCACTTATAATTAGTAATTTTGCATTCATTAAGAAATACATTATTTTACTGAATTTTCTTTCTTGACTGAGTTTCCAAAATGGTCACAGATTTTAAATATTGTTGTGGACACCTTCAGCAGGAAACATATGGCACAGGCCTGCCATCTGCGGAGACCAGGGTAGGAAAGACTGCATGCAGACAGTTGCTGGTGGACATGCAGGGTGAGGCAACAGGTGACCCAGATAGAATATCTCCCAGAGCTGGAGCGTGATGCAGTCTCCACCTGCCCTAGTGTCAAGCTGGTGCTTCAGAGTACTAACACTGCCTCTGTCCCCATTTTTCCTCATGAAAAGAAACTTGAGTGATGTTTTCTGGAATAACTACACTCAAGTATAATGATTACATGTATTACGAGCATACAATTGCAGCATCCCTATTTGAAAGAAGGCTCCAGAAAAGAAACAGAATCCTGTCTGGTGATTATTTGCCTTGTGCTTTTGGAAGAAGACATCAGTTCTTTCAACTTCAGTACTTCAGGTACTTCACAAAAGTGTTGAGGAAATTAATGAAATAGTGAACATAAAGTTTTTGCAGAAGACACTCAGAAAAAGACAGCAGAGAGTTAACTGTTATTATCATTATTTTACCTTGTAAGATATTCTGGGAATTGTATGGGGAAAATGCACACATGTAAGAAACATGTATGAACTTTAACAAGTTAAATGTTAGATGACTTATTCAAATCTATCAAACCTGCTCCCACATATGTTGCCATGAACTTCTTATTGTGCAATGAGAACTTGATACGAGAATGATGATAACCAGAGAAGCTGTAACATAACTCTACCGACAGCTACAAAATGGACACAGTGCCCTACCTGTATTATAATAAAAACATAAAAGTGAATTTAAGGAAAAAATAATACATACTTCAATAATCAAATTCCTGAGTTTATCTTTTCTAGAAGACATAAGCTCTTGAATCATATTAAATAGGCAACTGCAACTTATATAAGTGGTTCAATATCAAGAGCAGCATTGGCACTGGTGATGTAAGTTTGGGGAAATATTGAATAATTGTGTATCATGTTCTCCCCTAAAAAAAGACATTTCTCTTATTTGCATAATGGGACTTATGATACTATTATTTCAGAAATGTAGTAAATAAATCTTCCTTGTACAAGGAATAGTTGGCAGTATTAGGTAGAAGACAGATAGACAGATGGAGTTACTGGTGTTTAAAAGCTTTAATATATATAAATTTGTATGGCTTGACAAAGGGGCTGACAGATAAAATATTTGCATATTTGCCTAATTTCTTTCACATTTTACTTTCTTTCTTATATCTTCATAGAGGGAGAAACTTGAGAATGCATTTCTCCAAATGCATTTCTCCCAATAGGAGAATGTATCCAGAATAGGAGCAGACAATGAAAAATCTAGAAGATAAAAGAGAAAAAAAATTCATTCTTTGGTGAGAGTTGCAGATAGCCAATTGAAGCCCAGTCTATGTCTTCCCAAAGTTCTGGGATTAATCTATTTTGGAACTTCAGGCATATGGGATTATTTGTGGCAATTTCCTTAACATTCTCATGTAATATCTTTTTTTTTTCCAAATGAGATTTAAATGAATTTTAGTCCATCTAGCAAGTGTTAAATAGTTACTATTGAAAAATCATAAATGAAAATATATGTACAGTTAAATAAGTGGAAAGAAACAATTTGCACGCTGATACTAAAACGAAAATATTTTACTCATTTCAACAAATCTCTGTGATAGGTTAAAACTGTCCAGTGCCAGTAAACAAAAAATACAATTAACAAAGTTGCTGATTAGACTAATGCCCACAGTATTATCCTTAAAGATAATTGTCTCTAAGGTAATTAGAGACATATATTCACCAAACCTGAGAACATAAAGGCAAAATGAGTGAATGGTTTGACTCTTAGGACTAACTAAGGTAAGGAATTTATCAAGTATGCAATTCAAAAATATTTGTGAAGTTCATGAACATTCTTTTTTTTAAAAGAGACAAATTATGGTATTTCTTTTAAAAAAATTCTAAACTTCTAAAATCATAAAGAAGAAATTTTTATTGTAGTCAAAATATAACATAATATATAATAATATACCTGAAATACCACCCCAATCATTGACTTTATACATCAGTGGTTCTCAACCTTCCTGATGCTGCAGCCCTTAACTACAAGTCTTGTGGGTCATGACCCACAGGTTGAGAACCATTATTATACATTTACTAGATTTCTGTACAAAAATGTAAATGTATACCTATGTACAAACACATATATATGCTTTATTTATATTCACTATATGCACTCATTGAAAAATTTTCTCATTTATTTTAAAATAGTTGGAATTCTTAGAACATTTTTGCCTTTACTTGAAGAAAGATATTTTCATTTTATCTTTTTCTAAAATATATATGTATTTAAAAAATGAAAATATATAACTTTCCCTATTGCTAAACATATTTAATTAGACAAAATAACTAAATAAAATTGTTGAAAATATATAAAAATATATTAAAATGTACAACCTTTAAATCCATCTTTTTTTGTGAAACACCTATTGAAAGTATGTGAAAATTTATCATATCTTAATACCAATGAAATATGAAATTAATTTTAAAAGAAGACATGTTACAGACATTATTGTGAATAGAAACTAATAAAATTAGTGCAGAAAAAAAACTTCACTATAACTAAGACCTCTGATTCCTTTCTGGAGTAGAAAGTATTCTCAACCTATTCAGGTGGTATCATTAGTTATGAAATGTCTTCATTAGAACTAAACAGAAAAAGGAACTCTTTTATTAAAATCTTTATACTTCAGAACTGTCAAATTACTTAACCTCTTCGTGGATGATTCCCTTTATCTGTGAAATCGTGCAATAATTTTGTATAACTCAAAGTTTTTGAGGAGTTAAGTGAGTTAAAACATATGAAGCATTTAGAATAGTGCTTAGAAAAAAAGCATTAAAATGTTGTGTAATTAATATTTACTTATAATTGTATATCAGTGCATTTCATAATATATATAATTATTTTATACATAACACAAATAAATTACACTGGAGTCTGATGTTTCATATCACTGTCTAATACTAACTTTTATCTTCTGTATTCTTCCATATCTGAAAGATCAAATATAACTCAAGTGAACCAAAAATCAAACAGAAATTAAAACTCAAAAACATTTAAAAGCAAAACAAAAATATGAAAATTTAGGGCAGCACCTATAGCTCAAAGGAGTAGAGTGCCAACCCCATATGCCAGAGATGGCAGGTTCAAATGCAGCCCTGGCCAAAAACTGCAAAAAAGAAAGAAAGAAAGAAAAGAAAAAAGAAAATTTAAATTAACAAATAATACAATCAGGTCTAGGATTCACAACTGCAAAAATTTCTCTCCTGAATAGCCATTGTATCACAACAAAATCATTTCACCTATATTAAAGAATAGATGAAATAGAAATTATACTTATGAGATATGGTTAAAGCTAAAGTTACAAGATAGCTAATAATGTTTATATTTTTATTATAAAAGAAACACAAAAATACAGAAAATAATTTTAACTGTAAAACTTTTAAAGGACAGAAACAATAAAAAATTATGTAAAGTAAAACAAAGGAAAACCCAAGAATATGAATGTAAAGGGAAAAAAGTTGAAAAAATCCATTTACCCTAACAATAAATATTTATTAAGCATGTTATATGTGTATGAACAAAACATTATTATTTTAGGCATTGGGGAGATACAATGCGAATAAGAAAAAGGTCTCCATTTTCTTAGACAAACACCTATATGTTAGGAGAGACAATTAATAAGTATACAAATAAATTAAGATGACATCAGCATAATGGTAACAGGAAGCCTGGGACATGCAAGTAAATAAGTTAGGTTCGTTGAGTAATCATAGAAGGCCTCACTGTAGAAATGCCTACTAAAATGTAATAACATAAATAAAAGGAAATGAAATACATTTCTATTCAAAAATTCAATGAAATAAGTCATTAAACAAACAAATCAAGAAAAGGAGACCAAAGGAGAATGAATAAAAATATAAAGTTAGAAATGAAAAATGTGAAACTATAGAGAAGAAATTAAGTAAATTTAAAACTACTTCACACAATCATTAGTTAGAAATTAGGTATCCTGATTGAAATGTAAACGTTTAGAAAAACATAAAAATAGAACAAAATGAAAACCTTATAAATGAACTTTGTAAAAAAAAAAAAACAAAAATAATCAGATAACAAAGGAAAAATTATAAATATTTTCAGCACTTTTCACACAATTGCAAAGCCACATCAAATTTCATTTGACTTGTAAATTTTAATCTATTAAGGTATTTCAGATTTTATGGCTTTCTGATTAATTTTACAAAGAAGTTATAGAATAAATAATGACACTTTTAATGCTTGGTTGCAATTGGTTAATGAGCAATTTAATTCCATAAGATTGATGAATTAATACCAAATACAATATTAGAAATAGTATCTAGATTTTTGAAAGATAAGTAGCAGATAACCAATGAAGGCTCATGACAAGTGTACCAAAAGTCACAGTTGTAAGCACAGGATTAGCTTACCTTCACATAAATAAGCAGATGTTGGAAAACCATATAGTTTTCTCAAAAACACAACACATACAGCAACCTGATCTTTGATAAACTAAACAAAAACATATACTGGGATAGAGTCTCTATTCAATAAATGGTATTAGAACTCAATAACCACTTGTAAAAGACTGAAATAAGACCTCTACCTTTGTCCACTCACAAAAATTGATTCAAGATAGATAAAAGATCTAAATCTAAGGCATTAATCAATAAAAATCCTTCAAGAAAGTGTGGGGAAAACACCTGAAGATATCAGCCTGGTGAAAGATTTTATGCAGAAGACTTCCATGGCAGTTGCAACAGCAACAAAAATAATAAATTGGCACTTAAACTGAAAAACTTCTGTACAGCTAAGGAGACAACAACCAAGGCAAACAGATAACCTTTAGAATGAGAAAAGATGTTCTGATTCAGACAAAACCTTGAGAACAAGGATCTAAAAAGAACTCAAATTAATCAACAAAAAAAGAGTCAAGAATCTCATATATCACTGGGTAAGATTCAGTAACAAAACTTTCTCTGAAGACAGACGAATGGCTAATAAACATATGAAAAAGTGCTCATCATCCTTAATTATTGAAATGCAAATCAATGACCCTGACAAATCTAACCCCAGAGAGAATCGCCCACATTACAGTCTTAAAGCTGCAGATGTTGGTGTGGATGTGGAGAGAAGGGAATACTCTTACACCACTAGTGGGGGTGCAAAATAATACCTTGTGGGGAGGAAGTATGGAGAATCTTCAGAGAGTTCAAATTAGACTTCCCATTTGATCCTGCAATCCCATTAGTAGGCATCTACCCTGAAAAAAAAAAGAAAAGAAATCCTTTCATCATAGAATGAAGAAGCAAGAATCCAATGTACTCAATTCGAATATGGAGGCAGTAGATGTGCTAATACAAAAGGGGGTATAGGGGAATGAGGGGGCAGGGAGAGTGAAGCAGGGAGAGGGACGGGGGTCAAGGTGTATGGCACACCACTTGGGGACAGGACACAATTGTAAAAAGGACTTTACAAAACAAATGCAGCCAGTGTAACCTAATTCTTCGTATCCTCAATGAATTTCAAATAATAATTTTTAAAAAACCCAAACCACGTAACACATTTGATACATTTAATACTATTTCTTAATTATTAAAATATTATAGTATACAAGAAGTAAATGTTTACTGCATATTCTCTTTCTTTCTGTCTTCTATAAATTTGCAATAATTGTATGTATTGTGTTCAAAATTGAAATGAAAACTCAAACATGAAAATAGGTACACTATTATTATTTATTATAAGTAAAGAATGTTAAAACACCCATTGGAAATATTAGAATAATAACATAGCTTAATGAGTGCTTATTAACATTTAATTGAATTAGCTACTGTTATAATTATTGGCTTTATCTATGAATGAAGAATAATTCTGCTTAGTCTAATAGTCAGAATGTAGGTGTAATGTATCAGATCTCTGAAGAGGAAAATATAGATCTTTTTCTGAGACATATAAAGGCTGTGGTCCCCAACAGGAGGTGGAGGGAGGGGCAAAGCTTCAGGTACATTTACAGCCTCTCCCCCAGTCACACCACTGCCAGAGCTCCACCTCCCGTCAGATCAGCTTCCACAGTAGATTCTTCTCATAGAAGAATAAACCACCATAAACTGCACACTTGGGGGATCTAACTTTCTTGCTGCTTATGAGAATCTAACACCCCATGATCTGAGGTGGAGCTGAGCAGTGATGCTAGTGCTGAGGAGCAGCTGCAAAGACATTACCATGAGCAGACAGGTGTGACTACAAAGAGACTGTAATAAACAAATTGCTGGCCAACTCATCTCAAAACCCTATCAGTGAGTGACAAGTGATGATTGGGTCGCGTCTAGTGGCAGGCTTTATAAAGGTGGCAGGTGAGGAGATGTACTTCAATTATACGGCTGCACCTAGTGGCAGGCTTTACATCAGAATCAAACTAATTCTAGTTTCCCCGTGTCTCCCCCATTATTTTACTTACCACTTCCATCCATGCCTCTTTTCTGTAATATGTACTTGTCTCAGGCACAGTTTTGGTAAGTCCACAAGCTAACCCTACCAAAAATGAGTCGAAAACAAATGTCGCTGGAGAGCCCTTTTAGAAAGAGGGAAACATTCAATGATGCGACAAAAGAAGATTCTAAGACTGCCAACCACAGGAAAGCTACATTTAAAAGAAAGTAGCCAGAGTCCTACTTAAATTATGAGTTCACTGCAACAAGTGATTCACATTCTCTTAGCCTGCTTTGAATAATACATGATGACTGGCTCTCCAACAAAGCCATGAAATCTTCAGAAATGCTTTGCCATGTGGAGACCAAGCACCCTCGTTAAAGGACAAAACTTGGAATTTTTCAAAAGAAAAAATTACACACACACACATAAAGAACAACAGCATTTCTTGAAGGCCACTACTTATCAGATGTGTCTGCACTGAGACATTAATTTTAGTAGCTAAATGCATTGCTAAATCTAAGAAGCCCTTTTCTATATTTTGGTGAAGAGCTGATCCTGCCTGACGCTAAAGAAATTTGCTGTGAACTTTTAGAAGAAGCTGCAATTCAAAAGATGGCCTGTGTTCCTCCTTCAACCAGCACCATAACTAAAGGAATTGATGAAATGGCAGAGGACACTGAGGCACAATTGTTAGTGAATATTGAGTCACTGTGATATGTAATCCCGGTTTCAAATTTACTGTGTTGACAACAAGGTAACAATGCTTCTTTTGGCATAATATGTTTTTAGGAGGATGTCCATAAGGATATTTTATGTACACTTTTCTTGCCAACCAACACCACAGCTGCAGAATTATTCAAGTCTTTGAATGATTACAACTGAATTGGTCATTCTGTGTTCGTACGTGTATGGCCAGAGTGGCTCCCATGACCAAATGGCTTTATGGTTTCACTACTTGGGCCAAAGAGATGACTTCCGATTCTAAGTCTATGCATCTGTCATCCATAGGGAAATGCTGGCAAGCTGAAAAATGCCACCTGA
>CAUYQV010074732.1:0-31314 GCA_963574575.1 Galagoides demidoff
CCATGGCATCACAGCTCATAGCAACCTCCAACTCCTGGGCTCAAGCGAGTCTCCTGCCTCCGCCTCCCAAGTAGCTGGGACCACAGGCGCCCGCCACTACGCCCGGCCATTTTTTGGTTGCAGCCATCATTGTTGTTTGGCAGGCTCGGGCTGGGAATTTGAACCTGCCACCTTAGGTGTACATGGCTGGCGCCTTAGCCGATTGAGCCACAGGTGCCAAGCCGAGAAGCCATTTTTCAATGATTAGACTGGCAAGATTTGGAAAACTCCATCACTTAGCACATGGGTAGAGAGGTGCTATCATTCCCAGATAGTTCAGGGAGGAGAGTGAGTTGGTATAACCCTATTGAACCATAGCTACCAGCATTTTATTTTTTTTAGATTTTTTTTAAATTTCAGATTAATGTGAAAGTACAGACAATTTGGTTATATTGTTTGCATTCATTAGGTAAAGTCCAAGTTGTAGTACAGCCTTTCATCCAGGAGATGTGCCATATATGCTTACATTATGCCAGTTAGGTGGGAGCTTAGTAATACCTATCTCTCTCCTTTCTCCTCCTCCTCCTTCCTTTCTCCTCCCCCTCCCTCCCACCTCCATTCTCTCCCACTTTTCCCCTCCCTCCTCCCTCTCCCCCTTCTTGAATTTAGTTTTCTCACTAATTCTACTTCTAATAAATATTACATCTTCTGAATCTCCTATTGAGAGTTGATTTCTATTGTATGCAACCAAGCAATTAACTGATAAAAGCTTCCCACAAACTCAAAGATCTGCCATGACCAAGCCAAAGAATTCCATCTAGAGAAGAGATCAGCTGGGGAGGCCCAAATCTAAATAAAAGATGATAATCTGAGAAGAAAGTTTTCTCACAATTGCGGATGCTGTAGATCAAGGATGTGTCCAGGGTTCTGACCTGCCTTATAACTCCATGACCTTGAAAGCCTTCCAAGCGACCCTCCTCTTCTCTCTTAACATCTCCTTAAACTCATACATGTGACTGTTACTCCTGATCACCCCCTAAAACAATCCTGAATTGAATCGCTGTGACCAATCACATTCTAACATACATCAATTATCATGTTCATTTTCCCTATCATAAAACTGAAATTAGTTTAGTAGCTTGACAAGTTAATGGGAGTGCACAAGGTATAGTGCCTCATGAAACTAATAATGTGGTCCACTTTGTTTGCAAATAGGTATCCTCTTTTTTATTTATTTACTTATTTATTTATTTATTATTGTTGCTGATTCATTGAGGGTACAAAGAACCCGATTACACTGATTGCATTTGTTAGGTAAATGCCCTTTTATAATTGTGTCCCACCCCCATAAGTATTAAGAATCCAGCACTTGGGTAGGTGTTCTAATTGACGTAAAGAAGTAAGTGGTCTTCCTATCAGTCGCTCCTGTAATAGTATAAAGTTCTTAATTTGAGGCCAGGCTTGGTCACTCACACCTCTGATCCCATCACTCTGGGAGGCCAAGGCAGGTGGATTACATGAGCTCAGGATCTGGTACTGCCTGAGCAAGAGCGAGAAAGATCCTTGTCTCTACTAAAAATAAAAAAAAAAATAGCTAGGGATGGTGTTGGCCAGCTGTAGAATCACCTACTTGGGAGGCGGAGAGTGTAGGATCAATTGAATCTAGGAGTTTGAGGTTGCTATGAGCTAGGCTGAGGCCATGACACTCTAGCCTGGGTAACAGAGTAAGATTCTGTCCCAAAAATTAAAAAAAAAAAAAAAGTTAGTCTTGTGAGCTTTGCTTCTATGAAGATGATTTGGTAACAGAATTAGATTTCTGAGCCTAAGGGCTAACCCTTAAACTCATCAAGGTGATACTATTCTGGCACAACCCCAGAAAAACAACTAACACTTGGAGTCTTGAAATCTCAGCGTCTGCTGATTCCTACAGGACAATTCGTTCCTCCACCTCACCTGAGCTTGACTATTATGAGGAGTTAGTATTTAACTAGAAGCAGACTCACAACAAGGACAAAGATCTTGATTTAGTAAGACATTGGTAAGTAAACATGCTTAACAATGTGCTCAAGATTCTGAGACTAGACAACCTTGGCTTTTATAGGAAAATCAGAGAGATGGAACTACAAAGGCAAGGTGAGACCAAATTCTGGGGGATCTTAAATGCCAACAGAAGGTGCTTAAAGGTAATTTAGCAGATAATAAAGGTACCAATACACAAAGAATGTTGTGATTTAATGAGTTTAGAGACATTAGTAATCTGGTAGGCCAAAACCCAGTGAAAAAGTCTTTTGTAAAAATTCAGTTGCCAAGTTTAACTGGCATATTTAGGACATGACTGTGGTTGTTTGTTTTTTTCTGCCCAGTTCCCCTCTTTTTCTATGTGAACAATGCACTCCTTTGTGTGCAGAGCTATTCTCCTTAAGCACCAGTCTTTCCCTCTGGTGGAAGTTGATTTAAACTACCCTGTTCCAGTGTGAGTTAATTTTTGTAAGAGATAAGAGGTGTGGGTCTAGTTTCAGCCCTTTACATGCGGCTAACCAGGTCCCCAAAAACCCTTTATTAAACAGGGATTCTTTTCCCAGTATATATATACATATATATATATATATATATATTTTTTTTTTTTTTTTGAGATGCAGTCTCACTTTGTCTACTGGGTAGAGAGCAGTGGCCTAGGCCTAGCTTACAGCAACCTCAAATTCTTGGGCTCAAAAGATCCTCCTGCTTCAACCTCCCAAGTAGCTGAGACCACAAGCATTTGCCACAGTGCCTGGCTAATTTTTCTATTTTTAGTAAAGGCAGGGTCTCACTCTTGTTCAAAAGTCTGATCGTCTCAAACTGCTGAGCTCAAGCAGTCCTCCAACCTTGGCCTCCAAGAGTGCTAAGATCATAGGCATGAGCCAGTGCACCTGCCTATTTTTGTTTTGTTTATTAAAGATCAGGTGGTGATATGAGGCTGGTTTCATCTCCAGGTCCTCTGTTCTGTTCTGTTCTTTAGTCTATGACTCTGTTTTTGTAATGACACTATACTGTTTTGATCACTATTGACTTGCAGTGTAACCTGAAGTCTGGTAACATAACACAGCTTTCTAGGAACAAAGTATGGAGAATCTTCAAACAGCTAAAAGTAGACCTCACATTTGATCCTGCTATCCCATTACGAGGTATCTACCCAGAAGAAAAAATATCATTTTACCATAAGGACATTTGCACTCAATTGTTCATAGTAGCTCAATTCATAATCACCAAGATGTGGAAGTCCATTGACCCATGAATGGATTAATAAAATGTAGTATATGTATACCATGGAGTACTATTCAGTTATAAAAAGATGGAAACTTTCCATCTTTTTTATTAACCTGGATGAAGAACATCCTCCTTAGAAAAGTATCTCAGGAATGGAAAAGCAAGTATCCAATGTACTCAATCCTGATAAGAAACCAGTAGATGAACAACTATAGGCTCACATGAAAGACACCGTTAAATTCAAGAAGAGGGAGGGAGGGAGTTCGGTAAGCTCCCACACAATGGGCACAGTGTAGAGATACGTGGCACACTTCCTGGGTGAAGGGCTCAACTACAACTCAGACTTCACCTCACAAATGCAAACAACGTAACTTTATCCTATGTACCCTCATATTGATGTAAAATCAGTTAATCAATCCATCATCCACCCCATTCCTGGTTTCTGCTCATTGGCGTAGGACTGGGTATGTGATCTCCACCAAAGCAAAGTCATACACTGAGTTTTGTCAATTGATTCTTGCCTAAAAGCAGAGTCAATAATTTTGTGGTCACACTTAATCACATGGGAAAATCGTCTCGATAACGTTGCTGAGTCTATCCACCACTTTGTGACTCCTGTCATTCTGAATGTCAACCTTAGAGTCCCTGATCCATGTGTTGTACCCAGGAGTTCCACAAAGACCATACTGCCAAACAAGCCAAATTTACAGCAGAGTCCTTTTATTGAAGAGCTGGCCGGTGACTGCCTCAGCGTCCCAACATGGGGTTTCTGGGAGCAGCCCCGAGTGCTTAAGGGGTTGGGTTTTTAAGGTTTGCTCTGCATCCTGGTTGGCACGCAGGCTGTCCAGGTGCATTCAGGTGTGATAGCAAACAAGTATTGTACAGAAGCGGAATTTTGCAGTCAGTTAGCCATAGTCATACATCTTTGTTTTATTATTTTCTCCCTATACATCTTGCATTCAGTATTGTTTAAAAGTCAGTCCAGGAACGATTGGTATCTCCCGGTCTATTTCCCAGGTAGTTAGCCAAGCAAGAAACTGGGAATGAACTAGAAGCAAGAAATCAATTAGTACTTTCTCATTTATCTTGGGAGTGAACTAGACTTATTTCATTTCATTTGAAAGCTTGCAGTCCAGAAATTTTCTAGAAGTTAACTTGTATTTCTCCATTATAGCCTAGGCCTGACACCTTTCTGTCTTAGCCTAGGCCCACTGGGCCTATCACATGCTCATCCTAATCCAATAAACCTGAGTTATTTCCAGTCCTCACCCCACAGGTGACAACATGCACCTTCTCATCCATACCCATGTGAGAAAAACATTCTTTTCTAATGTGAATTAAGTATGACACAAATTAAAGCTTTATAGTCTTTTCAGTGGTCAAACCTTTGATAACTACCCCAAAGTGATGATTTATAGAAAGCTTGGTTTTAGCACCCTCAAATTCCTTCTTTTTAATTTTCTCAGGCTTGTTACTTATTGCCTACTAGGACTCAGTCACAAATATCTTCTTTAATATTTGCTCTGTCTCGTGACATAAAGCTCTCTGAGTAAAACTTTTCTTCCCAACCACATTTGGAGAAGTTTCTTTGGAGACATGCCCAGGATATATAAAATATATATAACGCACACATTTTTTTTTTAGACCTGGGTAGAGTGATGCGGCATCATAGCTCATGGCAACCTCAAACTTCTGGGTTCAAGCAATCCTCCTATCTCAGCCTCCTGAGTAGCTAGACTACAGGCACCAACCATAACCCCTAGCTACTTTTTCTGTTTTTTTTTATTTTTTGTTTGTTTTTTTATTTTGAGATAGAGTCTCACTCTATTGTCCTGGGTAGAGTGCTGTGATATAGCTCACAGCAACCACAAATTCTTGGGCTCAAGCGATCCTCTCCTCAGTCTCCTGAAGAGCTGAGACTATAGGTGCCTACCACAAAGCCTGGCTAGTTTTTAGAGATGGGTTCTTGCTATAGCTCAAGCTGGTCTTGAACTCCTAAGCTCAGGCTATCTGTACACCTTGGCCTCCCAAAGTGCTAGGATTACAGGCATGAGCCACCACACCTGCTAGCTTTTCCATTTTTAGTAGCGTCTAGAGAACAGGGTCTCCCTCTAGCTCAGGCTGGTCTCAAACTCCTGAGCTCAGCGCAATCCACTCACCTCGGCTGCCCAAAGTGACTTCAATTTTAATGCCCGAATTCCACACCAGACACAGGACAAACTGCAACGTGGAAGGAGTCAATTCACCATCTAGACCAGTGTTTTTCAATCTTTTTTTTTAATCTCCTGGCACACTTGAAGTGTCCAGGGGACACTTAAGTTATGTTGATCAAAAAAATAAATAAATAAAAGAAAAAAAAAAGAATATGCTTACTGTGCTTTGAACTTCTTTCAAGAATAATTCGATTAATGATCTTTAAAAATTTCCTCAGCACGCCAGTTGAAAATCACTAGTCTAGAGAAATGGTTCCCAAATACCTGTGTTTTGATCTCAGAACCCTCCTGGACTCAAAAAGTATTAAGGACTTCTAAAAGCTATTGTTGTTTAGATTTATACTTATTTTATATTTATTTAGATTTACCATATTAAACATTAAAATGATTTTAAACTATTCATTTTAAAATAGTAATAATAAATATATTACTTTCTATGTAATATAAATAACATTTTGTAGGAAAAAAATCTGTTTTCTATAACAGAACATAGGGAGAGAGAGGAATCTATTATTTTCACATTTTTCTTTTCAAGTGTCTTTATTATCTTGGTTAATTATTAGGAGACATGCGGGTTCTCCCATCATCTTCTCAGCTCAGTCTGGAGAGGTATCATTTCCCCTGGGTAATCAGGTGAGAGCAAAAAGGACAAATAAAGTTTAGATATTACTGGAAAAATTGTTTTCAGTTCTTAGATCCACCAAAGGGGTCTCGGAAACTCCCAAGTTTCTCCAGATCACACTCTGATAGCAGCTAACTGCAGTAAGTGTAAGCAATACAATCCCATATGCTGAAGTAGGTAAGATTTGCCTTTGGCTCATTTATTCTTTCCATCACTTTAGGTCTTCAAACACCTGCTCCCCAAGGGCCTCATATTGCCTGGCCGCTCAGAACCCCTCAGCCCACTGCAACATCAAGGTGTGACTGACCTGTCCTTGGTGTCACATGTTCTGCAGGTATCATTTCTTGCAATCAAAATACAGTAGCACCTCCATAGCTGACCACTTCCTTAAGTTGACCTAATTTTCACAGGTTCACTGGACATGCATCACATGTACATATCAGTATAGTAGGCCTAGTTCCTTACAGTGACCACCTCTGTGCGCTGAGCACTGTGTCATGGTCCTGTGGGTGGTCAATTGAGGGAGGTTCTACCATGTACTCATTGTCTCATCATCCCCCAAAGGTCCACATACGTAACATGCTTGTTAAATAAACTAGGCTGTCACTTGGTGATAATCATGGGCTGCATTATCCTTCCTTACACTATACTGTATTTAAACGAGCCTTCAGTGCCTTTTCTCAAATGAACTATTTATCTGTAACATATCCACTAAGAGGGCTTGCATGTCACTCTCCTCAGATTGCATCACCTCTGCCCTTGTCCCCTAAAACTGACCCTGTGTGCAGGACACAGACACGGTGAATATTGTCACCCATGAACATGAGAATAAATTCTTAGATTACATTGCATGCTTTATAAATGCCACTTGTGATTACAAAACATAGGTAAAAAGCAAAAGATGCCAGCAGAAAACCAGAATAGCAGCAAAAATACAAGCAGGAAGAAATGAAATACAACAGCACTGACATTGAAGGGCGAGAAGCAATAATATGCATTCTGAAAAACCCTAGCCATTTTTAGCTTAGCTTTGGTTGAAGAATAAAAATCAGCATTTTAAAAAGCATTTACAAGGTAAGAACTCTTAAAATTATAAGCAAGGTTGAGAATATAAAATTTTGGCATCTTCACCATCTAAAAACAGCAGAAAAGGGATCTTGGTTAGTTTCACGGAGTCATAGAGTCATTTTCTTTATCTTTCTTTTTTTTTTTTTAATGAGACAGAGCCTCACTCTGTCACCTTGTGTAGAGTATCATGGCTTCACAGCTCACAGCAACTTCAAATTCTTAGGCTCAGAAGATCCTTCTGCCTCAGCCTCCCTAGTAGCTGGGCCTACAGGCCCCCACCACCACACTTGGCTAGTTTTTCTAATTCTTTTAGTGGGAACAGGGTCCCACTCTTGCTCAGGCTGGGAAGTCACTTGTTAATGACATCACATACTGCCTAAAGACAAGAAGCCATATTCTTATGATGCAGCATGAATAATTAATGCCTCCAAGTTATCCTGCATTTTCAAAGGTAACAATGCTTAGGAATGCTATGCCTTACACAGAAGGGTAGCCAACAAAGAGAAACTCAGATTCTATATCATATCCCTTTTGTTGTGGAAGGCACAAACTTACCTATTTCAAAAAATATTTTTGCTATATAGGAAATTTTTTTTCTTAAGTAATAAACGTGCATTACCCACTCAAGTGGAGTAGAGCATTTCACATACTCTGGAGCCTCGTTTGGTGACTCTGCTTTCAGTAACTCGACCCATGTCTAACCTGGGCTCTTTCTGGGGACTTGCTTCTAACTCTGTAAAATGCAGATGCACAGCCAGAGGAAAATTCCAAACATGTGCACAAGTTTTTGCACTTTGGTTACTAAAAGGGATGTTGCCTTGTTAACCTTGAAGGATTGGTAAAGCCATTTTATCACATTTTCTGAAAAAAAAATCTATACAGATTTAAAGTCGCCTTCTGGGTTTAATTGAAGTAACCTTTAGTACAATCTCACTTTAATGAAGTGCAATGAAGTTCAAGTCCACTGGGGCCATTAATCTGAAACACTCCATTTAAAAACTACAAGGGGAGTTTTTAATAAACAGTGTGAACTAATACCCATGTGGAAAGGCGACTGGCAGGGAAGAGTGTCTGGGCCAGACTGTTATTAAACCCTTATCACAGGTAAAGCGGAAACTCCAGTGGTAAGCCACACTGTGATTTATTATGCCCCCCTCATCCCAACCTGAAAAAGGCTCATTTAATAATGAAAAAATCCTGTGGCTAAGCTATAAAATAACTGAGCAATTACTTAGAATAATTTATACAGTGCAATACACTGACCTGCTTTAAGCGTAAAGATCTACAAAATAACTTTGGCAATAAAACTTTGAACTACTAACAGGACTAAAGGTTTTAACCATTTTTATTGGTGGCACCTGGGAGGAACATAAGTACGTATTCCACTCTAATCACAAGACTAAAGAAAACTCATATTTTTAAAAAATCTTAAATATAACTTTGCAGAGAAAAGTTTACTCAGTTTGGCCACTTGCAAATTAAGATGTCTAATGCCCTTGCTTGATTGGAATTAGAAGTAATCTCCACCATAGTCTTTCTCTACGTGTGAATTCTAATTATCTCTCTCTCTCTCTTTTGTGTTTATTTGTTTGTTTTTTGAGACAGAGTCTCACTCTGTCACCCTGGGTAGAGTACCAGTGGGTTATCATAGCTCACAGCAACCTCACACTCTTGGGCTCAAGAAATCTCCCTGCCTCAGCCTCCTAAGTGGCTAGGGCTACACCCATCTGCCACTATTCTTGGCTAGTTCTTCTATTTTTAGTAGAGATGGGAGTCTCACTCTGCTCAAGCTGGTCTCGAACTCCTGAGCTCAGGGATCCACCCACCTCCGCCAAGTGCTGTGATAAACCATGCCCAGCCTCTCATTCTCCCTTTTAACTCCCAGCCATGACCTATGAAGGAAAAATGGAAATAACTTTTCTAAATTGCCTGTTAAAATATTTACTCTTTTGAAATTAAAAAAAGAATGGCAACCACACTCTGTTGCAACAGAAAGGATTGATGCTATCTCCTTGGCCCACAGAGGCAAGGATGCTTCTATTTCTGGATGAGTAAATAACACCCCACCCCTCAGCAGAGCACAGTTGATATTTTCACTTTCCACTATGCCTTTCAACAACAAAGTTCAGCTTTTACTCTAAAGTGGGATCAGAGCAGCACATAACTAAGCATGAAATTCATCTCACTCACTGCCTTCAACTTCTCAATCACAGTGGCTGAACAAACAGCCATGTTTTCTCTGTATACTCTGAATTCATGAAATCATTCCAACAGACTCTGTTGTACCTGACTTCAGATTCCATGAAATCCAGTCGATTTCTGCAAGATTATAGTATCATATGTTGAAACTCCATGGAAACTAAGTTTCAAGACAGCAACTTTTGGCTATAGAGCTCTGTACTCCTGGTCTGGCCTAGCTTTGCCCCCATGGAAATCAGCCAGGTTGGATCACAAAGATGCCAGATACTAAAAAGAGACCTCCCAGTCAAAACTGCTGCTATTAAATCTCACCTTTATCATTCCTTGAGCTACCAGAGATGAGAAAGTTACCATTTAAGAGAAAAAGGGTTTATAATATAACTAAACCATTAGCAATGATTTTCAACTGGTGTGCCATGAGAGGATCTTAGGTGTACCAAGAAAATTTTTAAAGATTATTAATTATTTTCAAAAGAAGTTCAGAACACAATAACTATATTCTCTTTCTTTACTCTTCTTTTTCTTTTGGATCAACATAATTCATTGTGCTGTGGAAGTCTAACTGTAGGTTCAAGTGTGCCGTGATACTAAAAAAAAAAAACAAAAAAAAAGGAGAAAAACACTGCATTAGAGTGTCTTAAATCCATCTAGGTAAGAAAAGCAGACCCATCATTTGGAGGCCACTGCAACACTGGAACATATGATGGCCGTAGGGAACACTCTGGGAGCTGTAGCCTCAGTGAGGTGTCAGGGTGGCACAGTATCAGCTTGAGATATTCACTGAAAAGAGAGCAAGAGCAAGTAAAATTTTAGCAAGGAAAGAAAGTTTATTTGAATGCTTTGGACAGCAGGCTGAGACCTGTCCTAGAGACTGCAGGCATCATGGAGAGTGCAGTGCTGGATTTTATACACAACTTTTGGGAGGTATCAACTGCGTCTTAGAAGTTTCCCAAGGTCTTAATTGAGCTGTTCCCATAATAACTCGTATCTATCTGTCCCCGTCCAAGAAGTCTCAAGGACATTATTTAGTCTCCCCCATACAAGCAGTTCCCTAAGAAAACCCACTTGCAAGGTCTTGATTAGCAATTAGCTCTGCTCCCACAGTAGCCCAAACCAGTCCCAAATAGCAGACCGGCATCCACTATCCACCTGCTCATGTCTACCTAACTGCCTAACAGTAGTCCTTTAGCAAATGGGCTCCAGGGACCTCAGGGAGGCATGGACTCAACCTGTCATCTGAGATGGGGACTGAGGAAAGCCAAGTGGAGTCAGAAAAAGAACAGGTGGCATATGGAGAAAAAGAGAAGGCAGTACCAAGGGTCAGGGAATGACCCTGTTGCAGGGTTCTTTGTTTTATCCCCAGAGGGTGGAAAGCCCACAGACCACCCAATCCTGAGATCTCCCGTCAGGAGGGGCTGCCCTTCTGAGCCAGGGAGGACTGAGAAACTGCTCCTGACTTCCCTCCCTTACAAAGTTCCACTAAAGTGTCCAAAAAGGAATTTTTTAGGGCCCAGACCTATGAGGGTGGGGAGAATGGCAGAAGAAACCAGAGTCAAAAGGATATATGGTAACTGCTGTGGTGGTTTGAGAAGAAAGACGACTTCTCAACCAGCAGTGACACAAGCCAATAGCCAGCTGGATTTGAACCACACAGCCCCTGAAGGCTGAGCAGGGGACTCACACACCTCTGGGAGTGAGGAGAAGGTGGAGGAACGTCTGGACACTGATGTGAAAATACACAGAATTCCAGGTCCCCAATCTAGAAGGAAAATGAATTACTCTTCTGAGATGATTGAATGCAATTTTTTTCAGTATTTATTTTATTTTTTAAATTTCAGTTTAGTATGAGGGTACAGATAATTAGTTTACATTGTTTGCATTTATTAGGCAAAGTCCAAGCTGCAGCTGTGCCTCTCACCTAAGAGGTATGCCATATGCCCTTAAACATGCCTGTTAGGTGAGAGTCCATCCCTCTTCCTCCACCCCTGCCCCACACTTGAGTTTAATTGAGTTTTTCTCTTGAGTGGGTGTATATTAGGTCATCTACTGGTTTCATATTCATATTGAATACATTGGATTCTTTCTTTTCCATTCTTGTGATACTTTACTAATTAGAAGGTTCTCCAACTCCATCCAAGTTAATACAAAAGATGTGAAGTATCCATAATTTTTTAAGGCTGAATAGTATTCCATGATGCACATGCACCACAGATTATTAATCCATCCACGAGTTGATCAGCACTTGAGTTGCTTCCATGTTCCTTCCACCTTGAGGGCTCTCACCTGAGCTTGCCCTCTCTGTCCACGGGACTTGTAGGATCTACCAAACATTCTTTATCTCAGGAAGCTGAAGGATGTGCATCAGTTGCCTCAGAAAAGTAAGAGAAAATAATGCAATAAGCTGTGGGGAACAAGCTCAGATATACCACAGCCCAGCATGATGGCCAGAAGGAAGACCATGCCTCGGCTCAGACCTGAAAGTTCTGAGAAAAATTTCCCCAAGAAGATGAAAGTCTCAGAACATGTCATGTATGGGAGGGAACTTCTAGAAAGGAGATCTGGACAACTAGCAGCAGAGTTTAGGGCCAAAGTAGTGACAAAAACATAGAAAGTAAACAAAATAAAAAAACAGTTATGAATGTGGAAAAGACAAAAAGTCATATGGGAACAGAAAAGCAATCACAATTTGCCACAGGCACAGCACTGAATGGCAGTTACATACATCGCAATAAATGAAAACCATAAATACTGATCTAGTGGGGAGACTGGGCTGGGAGGAGGGGGAAGGGCAGAAAAACACTTTGATTCCCATAAATAATGCCTGAAATTGAAAATTTGAGAAGCAGCAATAAAATCATGCTGTTTTTAAATATAGTGCAAGTACAACCAAAAAAAAAAAAAAGGTAGTAAAGTTTCAACCTTTGAAACATTTTTGTTACCTCTGGGAAGGAGGAAAAGGGTAAATTATTCTTTTTCATGACAGGCTTTATGTACTTATTTACTTCTTCAAGTTATGCAGATAGAAATTTTTCTTTTTCTTCTTCTTCTTCTTTTTTTTTTTTTTTTTTGACACAGAGTCTTACTCTGTCACCCTGGGTAGAGAACCCTGGCGTCATACCTCACAGCAACTTCAACCTTTCAGGCTCCAGTGATCCTCCTGCCTCAGCTGTTGGAGTAGCTGGGACCACAAGTGCTTGCCATGATGCCAGCTACTTTTTCTAGTTCCGGTAGAAACAGGGTCTTGCTCTTGCTCAGGCTGGTCTCAAACTCCTGAGCTCAAGCAATCCACCCATCTCAGCCTCCAAGAGTACTAGGGTTACAGGTGTGAGCCACAGTGCCCAGCAACTTTGTTAAAAAATAAAATGAAGGGGAAAGGAAGAATAAAGAGAAGGAAGGGAGAGAAGGAAGGAAAAGGTAAGGGAGGAAGACTTAGTTTAAAAGGGCAATTCACTTAGTTTAAAAGGGCAAAGACTTAGTCTACTGGGCAATTCACTATGGTGGCAAAGACTCTAGTCTGGAATCCAGAGAACTCAAATTAGCTCAAATAAAAATGGGATGGCGCAGAGAGCAGAGACTCAGAGCTGCCTCCACCTGGGGTCCAGCACCTGTCTCCATGCCTCTCAGCCATCCTCCTGCTGGTCTCAGTCACTGACACTCTCTTGAGAGCTTCAGCAGCCTATCCTGCCCTCTGTCTAACCACATACCTATGCCAAGCCTATTCCCAACTATTCCCACTGTGTCCAGCTACAATTCCTGGGCACCCCACATCCCCTCACTGTGGTCACTCATTAATCCCCCAACAGGGAGACCCTGAAAGCCTGGAGATGATTGGATTAATAAGTTGTGATATATGTACATCATGGAATACTATTCAGCCATAAAGAGACGGAGACTACATATCTTTTGTATTAACCTGGACAGAGTTGGAGAATGTTCTTCTTAGTAAGGTATCACAAAAATGGAAAATCAAGTACCCAATGTACTCAATACTAATATGAAGCCAGTAGACAATGTAATACACACCTACACAAGAGAAAAACTTAATTCAATTCAAGGTGGGGGGAGGAGGGAGTCTATTTAATTCAATCTGAACTCAAACTCTTGCTGGCAAGGATGGGATGTTGGTACACAGAGAATATTCTCTTGCTTTGAGATTTTAAGAACATCCATTTCTTGAAGCTTCCAAAAGGGCAAAAGATAAGTGTGTGTCTCTTTTTGTGAGCCAAAAAATAAAGTTCCCAAGGAAAATTTGGTCTTCAAATGTTTGAGTTAGTTTTACTCAAAAAAAAAAAAAAAAAAAAAGAGAAATGTTACTATTTCAGGGAGAAAAAAGAAAACTTTAAGACTTCTCAAAGGCTCATTGGACATCAAATAGTCCTTTATAAACCTGGCTATAGTATAAATTAATCAAAATACACATCTTTAATGTCCCTTAAAAATCTAGCATTTCATACTTTTAGGGGCCCATTGATCCTTGAGAGAAGTCAGAGGAAGAAGCAACACGAAAGCACAAGATGAAGGGAATGAGGGTGAGGGGAGGCGTGAAGAAGACAGTAGTGAAAGAGCCATGTATGGGCAGAGAAGAGGTCAGGGAGAGAAGCTCTGGAATGGGGAGATGAGAGGAAGAGAAAAGCAAGCATGAACAGACTAACAATGGCAGCTGAGGCAGTAAGAAAGGAACAAGCAACAGAAGACAGCTGCTTACCACCTCACACTCACACACTCACACGCATACACTCTCACATGCACTCACACTCGCACTCAATCTCACGTTGCTTCTTTCCAAACTCTGTTTTCCCACCAGTAAATCCTCACTGGGCAATTCACTATGGTGGCAAAGACTCTAGTCTGGAGACCAGAGAACTCAAATTCTGCCCCTATTCTGTGAGTGACCAGCTGCACATAACTGTCAAGGAGTTGCCTATACTCTCTTCACCACCACGGCTGCAGTTGACATTTCTGTCACCATTAGAGATAGCGAGCTGATAGATCAGTCTGAGGAGGACACTCTCACTATCTCCCAAAACAAGCTTTAAAGAAGGAGGAGAAAGACAGACAGAGAAGGTCCTCAGCATCTGCCTCCCTTCCCCAGAGAATTGCTGTCACCTCTTCTCCTGGCCTTCCACCCAGCTCCTGGCTGTTGGGAGCCATCCTACTATTATAGAGGTCAACGAACAATAGTGATTATAATTAGGCTAGTGATGATGGTGATGACAGTAACAATGGTGGCAATTACAACCACTAACCGTAATAACTAAGACAGCAAAAGTGAAAGGAGTGAAAAGAGGAGAAAGAAGAGAAAAACATAGAAAAGCCAGAAAAGGAGGCTTACCTGGGGCTCCCTTGCTCCTTTCTTTCAACGAACTTTCATGCACACCTGTGTCTGCTGAGCCTGTTTACTGCAGTATCAAAACCAACATGGTTCCCCTCCCTCAGGGAGGACCAAAAACAGAGGTGTGTCCCACTGACATGTCACAGCACAGGTCACAGACATGCACATGGCCCAGAGATGAGTCATCATGGACGTCTTCACACTTGTGGGCTACAAATGTGAATGGGTTGGTGGAACAAGGTTGTAGAGGCACAATGACCACTAACAGTTACTATGAGGGGGGAGGCATCAATGGTAGCAGCTGGGGTGCGAGTGTAGGTGAGGACAGAAGGCTGGGTCACCAGGACTTGGTGGTTAATGGGTGTGGAAGGCAGAGTGGAAGAAGATGACAAGGATAGATTCCAAGTCTGCAGATGGGCCCACTGAGGGGAGGATGAGTTCACTCACTACAGTTGAGGATGGAGAAAGGTGTGCAGGCTCAGGATGAGGAGTTCGACCCTAGACACAAAGGTTTTATTTGCATATATGTCACCTCATTGTAAATAACCAGTAGGCAAGTGGAAATGTAACATTTCTCTCTCTAGTGAATGGGAGAGATGGCATCAAAGACACAGGATATCTGCGCAACACCAAGGGCCAACATAAAGCTGGACAGCATCAGCCCGAACAACAGCAAGACCTGTCTCTACTAAAAATAGAAAAACTATCCGGGCATGGTGCCAGACACCTTTTGTCCCAGCTACTCAGGAGACTGAGGCAGGAGGATCCACTGGGCCCAGGAGTTTGAGGTTGCTGTGAACTAGGCTGAGGCCACAGCACTCTACCCACAGGACAGAGTGAGACTCTGCCTCCAAAAAACAGAACTAAATAAAAATAAATAAAGCTGGAGATGATGGTGGTGGGTCTCATTTTCAGAGAAGCACACACTAATTCTTTGTCAACCTGTGTGGTACACATCACTACCTTAATTTTTTCAGAGGAGAAAAACAAGGCTCAGAAAGGCTATGTAATCTCCCAAAGTTCCCACAGCCCATCTGGACCAACATTCACACTCAGATGCACGTCTATGTCTGAGCAGAGAGTGGACACTTGGGCCACCACACCATGCCTGGTTTCTTCCCAGAGTGGTTGTCCTAAGGACACAGAGGTCATGGAAATGAACATGGATCTCTCCTCCAAGAAAATCAGAATCTAGTAGGAGGAGAAAGTGATATATATACATAGCCATGAAATGGTGCTAAAAATAAAATAGTTTTCATCTGAGTATGATAGGTGTAAAATCTCTAATAGTACACAGGAAGGGCTATGGAGAGAGCAGAGAGAGGATCACAGCCAGGATAGACTATTCAAACAGACCTCCAAGAATGAACAGGCCTCAACTACACATTGGATGGGGCCGAGCCAGTGGCTCGCGCCTGCAATCCTAGTACTCTGGGAGGCCAAGGCGGGTGGATTGCCTGAGCTCACAAGTTTGAGACCAGCCTGAACCAGAGCGGAAAAAAAATAGCCAGGCATTGTGGAAGGCACCTGTAGTCCCAGCTACTTGGAAGGCTGAGGCAAGAGAATCACTTAAGCCCAAGAGTTTGAGGTGGCTGTGAGCAGTGATGCTACAGCACTCTACTGAGAGTGACAAAGTAAGACTGTCTCAAAAAAAAAAAAAAAAAAAAAACAAATGTACATTGGATGAAAACTTTTTCTACATTTGCAAATGAGATGAAAAGGCTAAATCAATAGGCCCTTGCCAACTTGCACAAGTCTTTCCATAGAGGCTACAACTGTTGGGTCACTTCAGGGCTTACCTCCAAGGTCACTGACACTCAACTCACTGGGACACATCTGGAGCTCATGGCATGTCAGCTGCCTTGGTCACACTTCCTGTTTACAATCATCCCTACGTAAAAACACTGTTCTCCAGATTGTAGGAGTTGTTGCTAGTGAGACCACTTTTTTTACATCTAAGAGACACTCTGGAATTTTCCACATCACCTTTTCATAATAACAATCTCTTGCTTCAAACTGAAGCCCCCGTGTCCCATGCAGGTGTGTCCCTTGTGGCCAATAGCTATCATTTATCACAGCTTGTTTACTGCGACATTGTGACTAGTGAAGTAATCAAAACCTGCTTGAAATACACTAAAGAAGTAACTTGCATCTTGTTTTTCAAGGTGTTTCCTTCTAGTTTTATTGTGCTATTTTCAAAAAATTTTTTCTCCTTCATAGAAAAAGAAGCCACTTCTACAAATCTATGTTGACCAATAGTGTATTCATGTATATCCATCATTTTAGATTTAAAAAAAATAGTTGATTTAGAAACATTTGTATTGTCCATTTCTATTCCTGCACAATTTGGTGATAGTCATGCGTCATAGCTAGATTAATTGCTATGACACTTCCTCTGTGTCACCTCCTCCTTGGTGGCTCCTTGTGGCTACCGTATCCTGTCTAGACTGTGCCCTTCCTGCCTCGATGGCAGTGTCCACCAATGGCCTCAAACTGGGTTTTGTTTTTTGTTTTTTTTTTTGGAGACGGAGCCTCAAGCTGTCCCCCTGGGTAGAGTGCCATGGCATCACAGCTCATAGCAACTTCCAACTCCTGGGCTCAAGCGAGTCTCCTGCCTCCGCCTCCCAAGTAGCTGGGACCACAGGCACCCGCCACAACGCCCGGCCATTTTTTGGTTTCAGCCATCATTGTTGTTTGGTGGCCCGGGCTGGGGATTTGAACCCTTAGGTGTATGTGGCTGGCGCCTTAGCCGATTGAGCCACAGGCGCCGAGCCTTGATTCATATTTTGAGTGCAATGGTACCCATCAGATGAAAAGATTGTGAAAGCCTGAACAGAATGGAGATAGGAGGAATGAATAGGATAAAGTTGGTCAGGTTGGAGACTGGAAACAGAGGAGCATGGAGGAGCAGTAACAATCAGAGCGGGAAAGGGAACTTAGTAGAAAGTACAGTACAAGACCAGAAGGTGCGAGTCTCGGGATAACACCCCATTGCACAGAGACTCCACTGATTTTCTACCATACTGTCTCACCTCTTTATCTTTCATTTTATCAAGTGGTGATAGACAGAGTGTGTTTGGGCCAAGCTCACCTTTTCCTCCACACTTTCCTGCTTCATTCATCATGCACGATAAACAACTGTGACTTACAGCTGCTGGGGCAAGGACAAAAGAACAAAAATATGAAGGTTGGGACTTATTAGCAACAATTTCCTTTACTAAAAGAAACAAAAATATCATTTTGTTGTCCTCGGGGAGCCTGATGGTCACGGATTATGAGCAACTACCTTCGGTAGATTACCTAGAAGCTTCAGAAACTTGGCAGTATAATAAATGGGAAATGCAGGGCAAATAAACCCTCTAATTTCAGTTGAAAAATTAAGGGAAATTCAATATCCTTATAGTGTTAGCATTGTATTTACAGCTGTTGCTGCTGCCCACATGCTCCCTGCGGACCCAGATCAAAGGTGTAGTCACGGTGTAACAGGACATGGGACCACACTGTAATAATTGTACACATCTAGCAGAATGTCTCCAATGAAAGGGCACATGATATAAGTTGCAGGTGTTCATAAACAGGATGCAGGGTTCCAGCCACTGTAGGCTGGGAGCTGGACGGCTCTTTTACTGCCTTCTCCTGAAGTCTGCCCAAGTAGACCATTCAGAGCCGTGAGCGGATCCCTTTGGGGAGCAATCTTTCAGTCTGTGCATGTGTCGGGGAAGGATCCAGTCATTGTTATTGCTATTTTTTCATATTACAAGGCTGGATACCTTCTAGAAGCCCTCTTTACATGCACGTGCACAATTGGTATATTTAATTCATTGTGTCAATTTTGGGATTAATGCTCCATTTCTAGTGGAAACTTCATCTCTGAAAGCTTTTAAGCTTTTAAAATGCATCTTCTCTTGGACTTCTATTCTCATTTGATTGAAACACTGTGTAATGAATGTTTAAGTAATACACACACACGTGTATATTGTGTCTAAAAATGCTGGAGGTGTACATTCTTAAATTTTGCGCTCTCAGGCCTGCCAGGCAGAGATTTTCTTGGCAGTTAAGACATTACTTCTCCCTGTACCGGGATGATTACAAGTGCCCATCTGCATTGCACTTTCTTACTTTGCAAACCCTTAATAGCTCTATTCATTCTCCATCTCCTTCATTGTCGGACAACTCCTTATTTTCAACTAGATAAATACTACTTAGTTCTTAACAAATGATCTCTACCTACACGCGCTTCTGGCTCCATCTCAATATTCAAAACGTTGAATCAAGAAAACACCAATGTCCCGTAAAATAATTTAACTTTTTTCCTAGTATTACCTGGTTCTAAGCAGTCTCATCTGTTGGGGCACTTCATTTTTTTTTTTTTTTTTGAGACAGAGTCTCACTTTTTCACCCTGGATACAGCGCTATGATGTCACAGATCAGAGCAACCTCGAACTCAAGCAGTCCTCTTGTCTCAGTTTTTCATTTTTAATAGAGACAGAGGGGTCTCACCCTTGCTCAGGCTGGTCTGGAACTCATGAGTTCAAGGAATCCACCCATCCGGGCCCCCAAGAGTGCTAGGATTATAGGTGTGAATCACCGCACCTGGTAGCACTTCAGAATATCATGGAAGACAAGTATACAGTATGTATGAGGTAAATGTGATTAGAACTTTCTTTGGAAGGAGTACAAAAATTTTATCATGATTGATTTAAAGTTTAATGTTATTACTTTATATTTTCATAAGTATATGCAAATAATATGTTGTAAGTTTAAAGTGGCATATAAATATGCTATAATTATAAGAAACACCCAAAGATGCTTCCGGAGTTCACCTTACACCAAGCATGTTCTCCAGGCCCCATTTTATTTCAGCGCCCCACTTTCCCCTGATAATCAATTTCATTTTCAACTACCAGTAAGATGATCTATTTCCTTGCTCACTGATCTCTTGGCATGCAGAGCCTAAAGTGATCAGGCAACATACTTTGCTTAAAGTTCAAGGAAACTTGTGCTGTGCCCCCTGGAAGAAGAGCTCTCCTGCTGGGAGAGGCGATCTCTGTCCCTTGTGGGTATGGCTGGAAGGTGGGAAGCACAAAGTGGGTCACTGGGACTAGTCTATTAGCTTTTCCAGTTTTGTCTCCTGGACCTGTGCATTCCACCTTCTGGGGACATAGAACCAAATAATGTCAATCCTCTTGGTCTGTCATCTTCAAACTGGTGACTCGGGCACATCTCCCACACACCTTTCCACTTCTCCATCAGGCCAGCGGATTATAGGGGGTGCATATGGGATAGGTTGTGTGCCCACCACTGGGCTTGCTCCAGAGTAGATCCTTGGGTGTTAGAAGATTAATTGGCACCTTCCCCCAATGACCGTATGTTGAAGTCCCAGTCCCCAGTACCTCAGAATGTGGCTGTATGTGGATCACTTACTACTGATCTGTAGTCAGTGGGTTCATTCTTCAAATCCACAAGACCAAGGAACTACTGAAGAAAGAAATTCCAGTAACACCAATCAAAATGGCTTTTTATAGAGGTTTTTAAGTTAAAAGGAGGTCATAAAATAAGCTCTAACCTAGTCTGTTGTCCTTATAACACAAGAAAATTGTGACCCACAAAGACACACCAGGCATATGCATGGACAGACAGAAGACTATGCAGGGACATAGCAAGTGGCCATCTGCAGGGCAAGGAGAGGGGAGGAGTCCAAACCTAGCAACATTGGGATCTTGCGCTTCTAGGCCTCAGAACTGTGAGAAAATAAACTTCTGTCATCCTAGTCTATGGTATTTTGTTATGGGAGACCTAGAAAGCTCATACAATTGAGATAACGCAGTCTCCATTAGGGTTTTATGCTGATGGATCAAAGTGTTCTAACGCTGGTGCTGGTCCATGCCCGGCATGTAAAAGGCAAACTCATGCTCAGAATAGGTGTCCATCTTAATGATACGGGGTTCCTCCATCTGGGCTGAACAGAGACCCCACATTTCCTAGGCCTGGGCAATTTCATGAAGGGAATGCTCAATCACCTTGCCCCTAGCAGAAGGGACTGTATCCATTCATTAATGCACTCAGTCACTTTGAAAAAGTGTTTTTCCACCTTCCAAGTCCTGGCCAAATGTCACTCTCAAGGCTATCTATACCCCTAAACAAAGGACCCAGGTGGAGATTTTCTGATTTGAGTCTTTCTCTCTGCAGAAGCCCTGGTACTTTTTACTCCTTCTGTATTCTTTTCTGGCTAACTTACCACTGATTTGTGGTCTGTGGGTTCATTCTTCGAATCCACAAGACCAAGGACCTACTGAGGAAAGAAATTCCAGTAACACCAATCAAAGTGGCTTTTCACCTTCTCATGGTAGAAGGGTGCAATAAGTCAGTTTGCACCCAGCAGGTGTCTGGTCTCAGATGATACTGTAGAGGGTTCAGTGTTGGTGTGCACAGCTGGAAAGCTGGGTAAGTGGGAATTCATGCTCTCAGGTTCATTTATGGGCACCATTGTCTGTTTCTTACCAAATTTTCCCTCTGCCAGCACCGAGGTATCCAGTGATGGAGGCCTGCTGAGGTCTACTGTCCAAGTGACTCTGTCTACCTGTTTCTGTAATGTCTCTTCAGTGACAGACGCTTCCTAATGAGTGTTTACGTCTGATACTAGAGAAAGTGCAGTACCAGAACAAGACCTTCGCACTCCACCCTATCCTGTAATCCATTCTCATGCCTTTTCCCCAGACTTCCTCTGCCCAGACCTGACAGTGTTTCTCAGGCCTTTGCTTCATCAGCAACAACACCGCTGTGTCCTGTACTTTCCTACTTCATTTCATTTTTCCATTGAGATGATGTAGATGACTAAATGCCCCACGCAGTACTCTGTGCAGTGGGATGTCCCCTCCCTGCCTTTTTAAAAATTTCCTTGCTTATTTTTCATTTTCATTTCTTTACTTTTGTGGTTGTTGTTGTTGAGACAGAATCCCACCCTATTCCCTGAGCAGAGGGCAATGGCCTCATGGCTCACTGCAACCTCAGACTCGGGCTGTGGGCATCCCGCTGCCTCAGCCTCTGGAAGCCGCTGGGACTACAGGTGCTCACAATGGTGCCCGGCTGGGTTTTTCATTTTTTCAAGAGTCAGGGTCTCATTCTTGCGCTGATACACTGAGCAAACCCATTAACAAATTAAACTGTCCTTTTTTCCTCCCCTATCAGATTCCCCACACCCTCCACGAAGCCGTCAGTGAGAGGTGGTAGATGCGATGCTGGAAGGAGAGCTGCACTGCCGCTCAAGTAGCTTGCACGTGCCATCCCTTCTGCTTGTTTTTGGGACTTGCAAAGCCACTTCTTTCTTATACGGGATTATCGCTGGGCCTGCCTGGCATGACTGGGTGGGTTAGCAGAACTTTGCTCAGCAGGGGCATCTTTGGCTCCATGGGGCTGACCACTACACAGAACTAACTGTGTTCCCTCCCAGTTGCTGCTGTCTACGTGCTCTATCGCTTGTGGCTGCTTTCTGCCCCTGTTCCCACATTCCTTCGTGCTGTAGGTCCCCCTGGGAGTGTGTGTTCCTGACACCTGGGTTAGAAGATTACCTCTGTGTATAGATAATACTTTCTCTAGAGCTTAAAAAGTTGTACCAAGAATTGTGCTTCCTTCTTAATGACAGCAGGTAAGATATGCTAGAGTTTGTCTTTCACGTTGGAGAGGATTCCCTGGTATTTCCCAGGTAGGTATCTTCTCTGAGCACTTCTTTGCTATGACAGTCCCCTGAATAGTGTTTTTCTCCCATTTGATACAATCGTGTGTCTTTGCACAGCACACACATCTGCAGTCATCTGCTTATGTCAACATGATGTCTTCAATACGTTGGACCAACATGAGAGACCACAGTGTCCAGTCCCAGCACCTTTTGACTATTATGGCAAATAACAGAAGTATAATGTAGACCTTGAGCAATACAGTAGATACAGAGGGTGTCCCAAAAAATGTACATACATTTTAAGAAAGGAAAAAACAGGAAAAATCGTAATACTTGAGTATCTTTTGACTTCTGCAATCACAACAGGTGCTCAATCGTGACTTGTATTCATCTTTTTGTTATATATTGAGGATACAGTTTTAATACAGTGTTTTCCTTCCCTAAAATGTGGGTACATTTATAAGCACCTTCTGTATATAGTATTATTTGTCTCAAGTAAATGCAAATAATATCCGATCCTCCTTTCTGAGAGAGATGGAAAGCAGGCTTTCTTCAGATGGGTGACAGTACCTCATGTGTCAGAATCTTTGTGAATCTGCATTAGGAAATGTCCAGTATAGCAGCTGTAATTGATCCCATTACCTGGCAAAGTTCACAGAGTTCCACTGTCATCATCTTACATTTCTGGAAAGGCCAGCCTGGTTAACTACACAGGAAATATAATAGACACCACCCTATGTTCTGTGGAACTTATATTTCCATCATTCCCTTCTTTTTTATTTTTATTTTTTTGAGACAGAGCCCCAAGCTATCCCCCTGGGTAGAGTGCCATGGCATCACAGCTCACAGCAACCTCCAACTCCTGGGCTCAAGCGAGTCTCCTGCCTCTGCCTCCCAAGTAGCTGGGACCACAGGCACCTGCCACAATGCCTGGCTATTTTTTGGTTGCACCTGTCATTGTTGTGCAGGCCCCGGCTGGATTCGAACCTGCCACCTTAGGTGTATATGGCTGGCGCCTTAGCCACTTGAGCCACAGGCACCAAGTCTCCATCATTCTCTTCTAAATGCAGCATTGATTTACCATTTTAGAAAAAAGAAGGCGGTTTCAGAGGCTTTCACTCAGCCTTGTCTGCTACGATAGCTTTTACCCTTAGTAAACCAATTGAGGGCTCTGTCTACTACCAGGTACAACCATTTTGTTACACTTGGAGAATGACACGTGGTAAGGCTGTCAAACAGTGGCCCTGCTATGAGCAGGACCTGGGTGAGGATCCTATTTATTACCTGGGCAAGATTTCCATTTATTACCTGGCCACTAAATGCCCCTACTGTAATAATAGGACCATGTTGGCACTTTGGGTCCTAGAGTAATTAGTTCAGACTCCTTTTCCAATAATCCTCTAAAGGTCTGGGTAGTTCCCTACTTGCAATGTACACTTACACGAGATAATATTCTTAAATCACGTCAGGAAAGGGCTGAGGAATTACTACTGAATACACTTGCTGCCATATCGCAAGGTCCTTCCTCATAGGAATCTAATTTATCTTTCAGTTAATGGATTTTAGGTCTCAATATTGACTCAGGTACAAAAACTGGCAAAGGAACCATGACTGTTTTGGGGGGCAGGGGAGAGGAAGTAGAACTTTCCCTCTCCTGCTTAATGATTCTGGATAACCTTGGATTCTGTAAATCAAATGGTCTACTTGTTGACTGCTCTTCACTCATGCTTCTAATACAATCTCCATCCTTCTCTGAAGGTGGGACTTCCTTGCCTCTCATTCCAGTCTCCCCACAGATTGTAATACCTGCAACACACCTGGACTTTTTTATTATCAGCATAGCTGAAGGAAACCCAGTTCTGGTGATGGCGCATCTTACCATCAGCCCTGGGCCAGATAAGGACAGACACCTCAATGATGCTGATGTCACTCTGTGGAAAATTTATTTATTAAAAAATAAAAACAAGCATCGGCGATCCTACCTGCTTCTCTAAAATATGACCTTGACTCTCTTCCCATTGAGACACTGGTGATGGGAATCTGGAGATATTTGTAACTGATTGTAACCAATAGAATGCTGCAAAAGTGATATATCCCAAAATATGACTTACAGATCTAAGTCAGAAAAGGTGATATATAGCTTCCAACTTGACTACTGAAGCACTTAGGCTTGGAGCTAGCTCTAAATCACCATGTAAGAAAATGCATTATTCTGTAAGCAGTCAGACTCAACTTCCTAAGTAGGTGTTAGACTTAACTTTTCACGTGGAAAGTCCATGTGTAGATGCCCAGAATTCCCAAAGCTCAAATCATCCCAGCTCTGACACAAGACGAGTAGTGAATGAGCTTTCAGATAATGACAGTTCCCACCTGTTGACTATTTCCAGACATGAGGTAGAGACAAGTGCCCCTCTCTCCACAAGCATCGCAAGATGATTCGTTAATCCATTGCTGATGTATCTTGGAGCTATACATAACCAGAACAGAAATCTAGTTCCATCAATGGAATTTTTCCATTACAAAACTTAGGCATATAGTACTGACCTGGTGGTAATAACTAGACCACGCTCTCACCAGTGTGTTTTTTATCCCTTTGGTAAATAGGGTATCCTCTGGGCTCTTCTATGGAGCAGAGTTGGTTGAGAAGTGGTCTGGCCTTACACAGTACATCCACTTCACTCTCTGCATGGCAGTTCTGGCATCCCAGCATCACTTAGTGAAGGCCAGCATGGATTTGCAGGTCTCTGAGGTGTTAAATCCTGTGCAGTGTATCCTCTACAGTTTCCAACTCTATGTTCCACCACTTGCACCGAGCACTCTCAGACTCCAATCCCGTGCCTCCCAAATTCCATAGGCACCTATTAGCCAGATCCTCTGATGCATAGTCCATTCCCCACCTTTATCAAGACCTGCAATTGCACAGTTTGATTACATTGAAGACCTTTTATTGTTTGTTTTTTGGGGGTGTTGTTCTTGTTGTTGTTATTGTCAGGAAGGAACAAAAGGTAGCGCCCGAGTGGAGCAAATATTATCTTGTAAGGTACTTGGCGCACGTGAAGTTTCTGCCTGGCCTTTGAGCAAGGAGGGCGGGAACTGTTGCTTCAAGGTCAGGGGGCTACTTCTGTGGGTTCATGAGTATCTAGGAATTCAAAGTTTTCATCTGCATCTTACCCACATATCCCCATCCCCAAACTCAAGAGTCCTGCTATACCATTATTAGGTCCCAGACTTTGAAATAGGAGAGTTAGCAACAATAACCTCAGGCTGCTTTTATGCTCAGTTGCATCTTTTTATGAATTGATGTTATGCCCACCTAGTTTTTTCTCAGATCACATCAGAGTTTTATTACACAAGCACTGCCCATTGCTTGCTTAACCTGAAATCATTTTACTTCGTATGCAATTTGCACCCTTTCAATGTTGAGTGATGAAACTCAGAATTTTATATTTGCTAAAATTAGATCAATTAATTTTGTGCCTATATTTCATTCATGGATTTGTTTTAGGGTTGTATTTTATTTAATGTTATTATTGAAAATTGCAATGGCATTATATAATGTTATTAAATCCTATACTTAATTACGGGAAAGTATTGTCACGTTACTCTTAAGAAAGAAAAAGCAGCACACTTCTTCTGGTTTACATAGGACACAAATAAATTCCTAGAATATGATACAACTATTGGGAAACTACATTTTTAAAGGATAAAATTTTTATTTTATGTGTTTTATCATCTATTTTAATTTCAGTTACTCCTATTACCTATCTCTAGCACCATCAACATTTTTTAATCAAAATCTGATTTTCCCTGGGTAACTGGAACTGTGTACAGAAGACTAAGAGGTTTATGAGTGTCTTTCTGCTGCCTTGACATGTAAATAAGAGTGGATTGACCAATAAGATTGTTGGATCAAAGCTCTGTTTCCCTTAAAATTTCATAGCTGCTACTCTATTATCAGATGAACTTTCCTACATTTTACTTGATTTTATTCAGTTTTTTTTTTACTTTAAATCTCATTTGAAGGTGAGTTATTTCTCCTGTTTGTCAGTTTACAAGATTATTTTAAAAATTAAAGATAAAACAGAAACAGTAAGAGATTCCAAAGAGTAGATGCATTCCTGTGCAAACAAGTACAACTTATTCTTCCCTGCTCTAAAATCAAGAAAGACTTTACCATGCTTGGTTTACACGTTATGCTTAAAAAGACTTTTTGCATTTATGATGTCGTTTGCTCCTAATAATCACCTATAAGAAAGATACAGAAAGCCTATGTTTAAAAGTTTAGACACAGAGAGGTGAATTGTCAAAGAGCACTACTAATCATGAAAGCAAAAAGTTAGAACTAGAATCCAGAGTTTATGACTTTAGGCTTATGTTTTGGGTTTTTTTTTTTCATCTTTTTAATTCAAATATTTGTTGAGGTATATAGGTAAGTCTTTTTAGAAGATGATCTGCTTCTGGCTCAGCACCTGTGACTCAATCAGCTAAGGCGCCAGCCACATACACCTAAGGTAGCGGGTTCGAATCCCCAGCTCGGGCACACCAAACAACAATGATGGCTGCAACCAAAAAGTGGCCGGGCATTGTGGCGGGCGCCTCTGGTCCCAGCTACTTGGGAGGCAGAGGCAGGAGACTCGCTTGAACCCAGGAGTTGGAGATTGCTATGAGCTGTGATGCCATGGCACTCTACCCAGGGGGATAGCTTGAGGCTCCGTTTCAAAAAAAAAAAGAAGATGATCTGCTTCTAACTAGGCAATAGCATTTATTAATGAGACTAAAACGTATATGGTTTATTATTCTTACACAAAGTTAAAAATTGAGAAGTGAGCAGCCTAGTCACCCTCTCCACACTCAATTTTGTGGACAAACCTTTGTGGAAAATTAGAAAACTAGAAAGATCCACTAAATGCCAGCAGTAACTTACTATTGCCAGAACCAAAAATAATTACTCAAATACCCCACACCCCCAAAAGAAACCTCTTGTGAACTTGCCCATTTCTTAACTCTATTTTCCAGTAATAGGGAAACATTAGAGCAGGTTATTAAATTTTGGGTTGAAGAAAGGAAGCTAAAGATGACTTCTAAGTCTTCTGAGGTATATTCTGTAGCTTAATCCAAGGAAGCTCGATCACATTAAAATTTCTGGTTTAAAGTAGAATAAAAGGAATTGGGAGAAAATATTATTGGTCAACCACTGAGATCATACAACCATCTTCCTGTCTTCACTGTCTGAAATGCATGTATGTTTTCCATGGCTTAAACAGCTATAGAATTTCATGGAGAATGATTTCTTTCTACTGAACTTACAGTCCTTGCAAGCACTGGAGAATTAGCAGAACCTTACTGAGGGATCCATATTAAAGTTAGACATGAAATTTTATGGAAAGATGTTATGAAAGTGAACACATGTATGCAAAGAACAATAGTGATATCAAGCACCACAGATGAAGTAAAATCTGGCATTTTTCTAAGGCAGTGCATTCAGGGCGTCATGGAAATTAGAAACTTAAGAAGTTGTGTAGGTCATCTTTCCACCCTGGAAACTACTAGTAGACTATTCCAGGTGGGCTATAATCCCTAGTGTTTTCCCAAATTTCAAGTGTACATTGCCAGCATTATAGTGGATTTTCGGACGAAGGCTAAAGAACTCTGAGGTTTCACTGTGGAATGCCATGGCCTGAAATTAATCAGGTAGTAAAAGGCTAAACAGCTTATATTACAGAATTGTTTACAGTCATTCCAGAATTACTTTTGTGGAAATATGGCTAGAATAATTATTAGAAGCATCTTTGATAAATATTTTCTTTTAGAATTATGTTTGGTCATTTTTCACTTATGAGTTCTTCTAAAAATTAAGAATACTTAAGTGAGGTAGATAATCTGATTAACATCATTCATTTTAAACATGGATAAACTGGGGTTCCAAGGTCTGTCTTAAATCAGATGTATCTCACACAGAAAGCTGTATTATTCCCAGTGAAATGTGCAATTCCAGGTTTTCTTTCTCAAAAAGATGAGAAATTAACATTTTGACAAGTAAGCCAATGAATGACTTGATTATGTCATGTTTTTAATGATTTCTGAGACTTTCCAAAATACCATGTGAAAATTTTCTATTTTCAGAATATTAGCCTCTGCAAAAAGTACTTACTCCTAAATAAAGAGTAAAGTAAATCATGTTCTATTTTTGCGAAAAATATTTTTTGAAAACAATAGTTTACTCTAAAAACAGGAAACCAAATATTAGAGGAAAATATATTGGGATATCTTCTACTAAGTCTAGAATCTCAATTACATTTTAGTCTTCTGTTCTTTCTTCACTAACTAACTAAACTCTCAGTGAAACAGCAAATCAACTCCTTTTAGCCTTAGAAAAAATAATGTGTAATATTAACCTAAATTTTAAATTTTTTTAAAAAAAATCTACTTTGTACAAATTTACCTCAAAATATACTACCCTAGAAAACTTCAGAATATACAGGGTAGCCTTAAAGTTCATGTGCACAAACTTACTGAACTCCCTCTGTTCCTCCCTGCTTCTTAAATGTAATTGAGTTTCTCTCTCATGTGAGGGCATGGTTGTTAATCCACTAGTTTCAATTTATTATGAGCACATGTTATGCTTGTTTTTCCATTCCTGTGATACATTACTTAGGAGAGTGTTCTCCAAATTCTTCTGGCTTATTACAAAAGATACAAAATCTCCACCTTTTTTTATGGTCTAATGTTCTCCATGGTATACATGTACTGCAGTTTATTAATCCATTCATATGGTTTATTAATGCATATAGTCTTCGAAGGGCACTTGGGCTGTTTCCATGGCTTGGTGATAATGAATTGAACTGCAATAAATATTTGAGGAAAACGTCCTTATGGTAAAAATAACTTTTTTTCTTTGGGGTAGATGCCTAGTAATGGGATTGTGGAAAGATCTACTTTTTGTAGATCTCCATACTTCTTTCCATAAAGGCTGTGATTAGTTTGCAATCCCACCAACAGTACATAAGTGTTCCTTTCTCTCCACAACCAACTATCTTGTTGATCTGCTTGAGTTCTTTGTAGATTCTTATTTCCAGCCCCTTTTCAAATCCATAGCATATAAATATCTTATCCCATTCTGAAGGTTGTCTCTTTGTTTTGTGGATTGTGTCCTTAACTGAGAAGAAACTCTTTAACTTGATCAGATTTCATTTATTTATTTTTCTTGTTGCTACAATTGCCAGTAGGGTCTTCTTTCTAAATTCTATTCCAAGGCCAATAAAGTTAAGAGTTCTTCCCATACTTCCTTCTGGAGTTTTTATAGTTTTGTATCTTTGACTTCAATATTTTAATGAGTCGATTTTTGAACAGAGATGTGGGTACATTTTCAGACAGCCACCAGCCAGCCACCAAGATATTCTTTTATGCTCATGGTAGACTCTGGTCCTCCTGGTGGAGAACTTGAGTTCCCAAGCTTTGGGAGATACCTTGTAGCTCCCAGGGGTTTTCTTGGGAAACAAGACAGTCTGTGGCTATGTTGAATAAGGCTTCCTGTCAGTAGGTGGTGCCTGTGGGAAGGAACAAGCTGTAGGGCTGTTTCTAGGTCCTGGACCAGCTTCAGTCCCTAAGGAGAAGCACTTGAATGCTCCAGGTGGTGGGTGGGGTCCTGGAGCTTCTGGATGAGTCCTTAATCTCCTATAGCCAAGGCAGGTGGGGAGTGCAGCTGGACAGGGCTGGGTTGGACAAGCTGGCCCTTAGACTCCAAAGAAGATGACTAGTTAGCTGTTGTGATGGGAGTTAAAGGTCTGCTCTCAGTTTCTGGGTGGAGCCCCGCCAGGGAGAGTCTGAGGTGACCCCATCTATGGTGCTGGTCCATCTGAAGTTCACAATTTATGTGTATAATCCTCCAGTGGGTTTGGTCTTCTCCCCACCCTGTTTCAGAGCCTTCCCCAGCAATCCCTGGCAGGCTGGACCCCAGGCCCACTGAGTTCCTCTGCCACTATGCTGAGGACCAGGAGGTTCCATGCCCAGGATCCCAGCCTGAGCTGAGAGTTTTGCCCTCTCTTTGAGGTAAAGGCTTCCATGTGAGTGCAGCACAACTGAGACACATACCTCACTCTGCTCTGGCCATGCAGCAGGAGGCTCCCTCACCTCCCTTGACTAAGTAGGTCAATCCTAGACTCAGTACCCATCTTGAGTCACCCACAGGGTCCTGAGCAGGTACATTATCCCACTGCTTCAGGGCATGCCAGCTAGGATGGAGACATCAATCACACAGCGCCAGTGCAAACTGGCAAACAGGAGTCACAGTCCAGGCACATCTGGGTCCACTATAGGCCCCAAAAAGGAAAGGCCTGAGTCCTACCCTCAGTGAAAATCTTAGAATTGTGGATCAGTTGTCTCTCCTAGCAGGCACAGGGAGGGGAGGGGAGGGGAGAGGCAGAAAAGAATCTGTATAGGGGAGTACAAGCAAAAGCAGCATGACCAAGAAGGCATCTGCCCTGAATGTCCAGGGCCCGAAGTTGCAGAAATCACCCAAGAACCACTGGACCAAAGTGGACCATGCAGTCTGGGCCAGAGTTGGGAATTTCTGTATGGAAATGAGCAGGGAAAAACCTGAAGAATTGAAGAAGCACCCCCCCCACACACACACACATACACACACACAAGGGCAAAGACATAGGATGAGTGGAGAAGCAACATGGCACCTGCTATCCCGGCTCCAGTCTGGGAACAGGATGCGCCCTAGGGCAGCCAGGTCTCCTGTCCAAAGTCATTCCCAGCTCACCAGTGGCAGCAGCTTCTGGGCTTCTGTGGGTGGAAAGTCTCTTCAGTGGCTTGGGAGCCCTCCTACTGTCCGAGATGCATGCCGGGGGCGGGGGGGGGGGGGGAGGAGGGGAAGCCAAATTGCTCCACCTACCCACCCAACTGTGTCTCACCAGGGGATATTCTGCCAACACTCTGCTCCTTATTATTAAGCTCTTCAGCTGCTTCCTTTGGA
>CAUYQV010074733.1:0-17660 GCA_963574575.1 Galagoides demidoff
AAAAAAAAATGGCCGGGTGTTGTGGCGGGCGCCTGTGGTCCCAGCTGCTTGGGAGGCGGAGGCAGAAGACTCGCTTGAGCCCAGGAGTTGGAGGTTGCTATGGGCTGTGATGCCATGGCACTCTACCCAGGGGGGGATAGCTTGAGGCTCCATCTCAAAAAAAAAATAGAAAAATTAGGTGGCCATGGTGGTGTACACTTGTAATCCCAACTACTTGGGAGGCTGAGGCAGCAGGATTGCTTGAGCCCAAGAGATTGAGGTATGGTGATACCACTGTACTCCAGCCTAGGCAACACAGCAAGACCCTGTCTCAAAAAAATAAAAAAAAGAAAGAAAGAAAAGAACAGTTTATGGAGCTTGTGAGAGTGGCCAGAGCCCCTGCCCCAGGCTAGGACAAGCAGCTAGAAGGGACAGATCTTGGAAAGCATTGGGCTACACAGGCTGATCGGAGGGCAGAGCTGAGAATAGTGGGACCATCTGTGAAACCTTTCTTAATTTTCTTGTGTCAGAGCCATAATGAGCTCCACTTGGTGATGTAAGCACATGGGAACTCGCAGGCACTGCCAGCTGGGAGGTTCCATCGTGTTTTATGAGGCATAGTCTCCACTGGTCCAGGCCAGCAGGGTGGGAACCTTGAGCGCTGTGGTGGATCCCACGACCCAGGCATGCTGGGACAGGGGCTCCGTGACATGGCCTGTGCAGAAGGGGCCCTTTGTGAGGCTTCCACCCAGCAAGCCCTACATGTCCTCTGCTTTGGAGACAGAGATAGATTGTGAGGGAGAACAGTACAGCTGTTGAGCATTTAAGCCCTAAACTGCCAGCAGGGACGTTTCACAGATGAAGCCGGGGCTCCAGAGCAGGGAAATGTGTTCTCCTTCAGTCTTCAGGGAGTGAAGCATTAGCACCTATCTCAGAGGCTGGAGAGCTTTTGAACCAGAGGGTTGGTTCAAAAGCCAGAGAGCCTGCTGCACATTTACCTCTGATGTCTCTGTGACCTCATGAGAAGCAGGTAGCCAGTGGGGAGCAGGAGGTCTTCCATGGGACAGGGACACATCCTGGTGATGATGTGTCTGTGCACATCCTGACTTTTCCAGGCTGATGGCCCTGGCAGACCTCTCAGGACAGGCTGGGTACAACCTGGCCAATCTCACCTGGGCCACCGGGGGACATGGCCTGCTTGCCTCTCTCTGCCAGCAATGCCTGGAAGGCTACAAGAGCTCAGAGGACAGGCCATAAGAGACCAGGGCCCTCCTTTCTCCCGGGGACCTAGTCAACTCTGATGAAGTATAAACAAGCTGGTTCTGTCTAGGAGCCCCTAGAGCAGTGGTTCTCAGCCTTCCTAATGCTATGACCCACAGGTTGAGAACCACTGCCCTAGAGGAAGCCAGAGTCTTTTGCTCCCCTTGAGGACTCAGGGAGCCCCAGGCCATAGTGCTGCTCAGTCTATGCAGCCACTGCTGTGAAAACTTCCTGTGCTCTGACTCACTCTGTTCCAACAACCTTATGAGCATCTCCATCTTGTCCCTATTTAAAGATGGGGAAACTGAGGCACAAAAGATTCCTAGAGTTCTGTGACTAGTAAGTGGCAGAACCAGAATGTGGACACAGGATGTGGCTCCCAAGATCCTGTGTTTGCGGTAGGTGTATCTTCCAGTGGAATGTTTCAGAAGGCATTGGTCCCAGGCCCTGCAGGAGTGCAGAGGCCCTCCACAAGGCCTCCAGTGTTTGTCCAGTCTCTACGGGTGCATTTTCTCCATCCAGGAAAGTGGGGAGGAGCCTGCTAAGCTGCTGTGAGAGCTGCTCAATCCAGCTGTGTGCTCACTCTCCCTCAGTGTCACTGCCTAGGGCAGCAGCTGCAGGGCGTTCAGTGCCAGGAGGGGCCACACGTGCAGGCCCAAGCTTCATTTTGTGTTCTGATTCTGGTTTAGTCTTGAGTCAGGGAGGTAAAGAAAAAAATCGCTTTTTCGTTTTCATTTTCAATTAGAAATGCAACTATGAAATTAATTCCAATGTGGCACTACTTGGTAATGATAGTAAGCATTCGTTAAGTGGTTGCAGGTGTGCTGGCTGCTGTTCTGAGGGCTTTGCATGGATCAACTCCTCTTATTCTCCCTGCAATCCTATAGGAAAGCAGCCACCATGATCCTCATTCCTCAAGTCAGGAAACCATGACACAGATAGGCTCAGGGACTGTCCAGCATCTCAGCTAGGAAGTGGCAGAGGTGTGATTTGAATCCAAGTGGTTTGGTGTCAGACCCCCCCCTTTCTTGAGGTGGGGTCTGCTGTGTGGCTTTAAGCGAGCACTTGACCTTCCCCAAGACTGGCTGTCCTGTCTCTAAAGTGGGAATTGCACCTTCCCAGTGTTGTCTGAGATTGCAGTGACTGAGTGCACTGTCATTAACTTTCGCCAGATGCAGGAGGTGTATGCCTTTACTCTTTAAAGAAATGGAAAGAAAAGCAAGGCTGATTTCAGAGATGCGAGTAGCATGGGGTAGAACAAAATCTCCT
This sequence comes from Galagoides demidoff, assembly GCA_963574575.1. NCBI lineage: Eukaryota > Metazoa > Chordata > Mammalia > Primates > Galagidae > Galagoides > Galagoides demidoff. The sequence goes on from CAUYQV010074733.1 coordinate 2,509, forward strand.
CTGTGGCTCCTCATGCCTCCCAGAAGGTTTTGTTTTTCAATCCTGATTGCTGATGGGGCGTGTCCCCTTGGCTCATCTATCTGTCTTTGTGTGTGACAAACGCAGGGGTGGACCACTGTGCGCAACAGGAGCACGGCTGTGAGCAGCTGTGCCTGAACACGGAGGAGTCCTTCGTCTGCCAGTGCTCGGAAGGCTTCCTCATCAATGAGGACCTCAAGACCTGCTCTAGTGAGTCTCTCCCTAGCGCCCCCTGTAGGGAAAGGTTTGTGGCAGCACTGGAACCAGGGTTATGATTGTAGAGGACACAGGCTGTGCTGCTCCGGGGAGATTATGGGGATGTCAAAAGGGGGCTGCATGCCTGGGGGTAGCAGCGGTGGGTGTGACACTGACCTGATTCCCTTCTCTGGGGACCACGTGGCCCTTGGTTTCACAGGGGTGGATTACTGCCTGCTGAGTGACCATGGCTGTGAATACTCCTGCGTCAACACGGACAGATCTTTCTCCTGCCAGTGTCCTGAGGGACATGTGCTCCGCAGTGATGGGAAGACATGTGCAAGTGAGTGTTCGAGGTCCTGGGACAAGCAGGACCTGACACAGGCATTCTGTGGGCATGGCACGAGTGTGGACATGAGTGCGGATGCGCTGCTGGTGCCTGTGTGCTCGCATGTCCTCTGTCCAGGCTTCCCAGCCTGTGCAGAGGTGTGTGACTGCATCCCCTGCTATTAGAGCCTTGCTGTCTGTTTCTCCTCTGCCCCCGGCTTCCTTCACCTGCTACCTGAAATGGTTTTTGCTGTTTCCACTGTTGTTCTGAAGCTGGACAGAGCCCTAGCTCTCAGCTCTCTATGCTGGCTCTCTATACCAGCCAGCATGGTACATAAGCAGCGATGATGCAGATCCCTCGCTGACAGCTGGCCACATACTGGCGCTGCTCTAACCACACATGCTATTGCATTCAGCTGCAGATGAGGAAACTGTGCTCAAATTAAGTAAAAAGCCTAAGGTTATCAGCTATGAAGTGGGTTCAAACTCTGCTCTGTGAGACTCCAAAGTCAGTTCTGGGAGAAGGCAAGGCTCCTGAGAAAGTTTTGCCCCCGTCCTGATCCAGAGCGCTTCACCAGACAGCCCATGGTGAGGCTGGCAGCAGTATTTTTGGGTCCATATTGTCTTGCAGCTGGTCCCAACTCCCGCCTCTATTAATTAAAAGCAAAAAAAATGCTCCCAGATGGCTTCCTTCCCTCACTGGAGAATGCAGCTGTGTTTGTTGCCCCTGCAGTCGTGTTTTTGAGTGGCCCAAGATAAAGAATTGAAAAATTATCATTTTGAAAAACGGGATCAGAAGTGGAAGAAAAGGACCATAATTTACCTTCACTATCCTGCTGCTCTGTCTGGCTATAAGGCCAAATTCCCCAACCCCTGATGTAATAGTGGGCACAATCTAAGTTATCTACTTTTTCATATTATCATCCATTTATACGGGCAGAGGAGCTGTCTGTGCAGCTGTCCTGCCTCTCTAACTGTGCTGCCTGAGAAAATATTTGCCCAGTTGGGGACAGATTCTTGAATCTCGGCAAATGGGTTATGCTTGCTTGTGGCTCCCTGCCCAGCTGCCTCTAGACTGCGGCTCAGCCAGCTCAGGAAGGGACTGGGCACCAGGGGCGCAGAAAGAGGGTGGCCATGTCGATTTGCATCTCCATTTGACTACAGGCCAGAGCCAGATGCAAGGGATTTCATTGGTTTGCTTTAATTCTTCATCATCTTAGATAATTTATGCCCTTTCTTTTTCTCTTTACTGTGATGATCTAGAACTGACAATGCGATGGATGTAGGACCTGTAAGAAATTCTCATGCACCCTTCCAGGAGACTGCAGGCCTTTCTCCTTTAATCTTGTGCCCACCCTTTTCCTCTGCTGAGGTCCACATCTGGGTTATGCCTTTATCACTTCTAAATGCTGCCCATTTTCTTATTTAAAGTGTGTTTCTAACTAATGGCACGGTGACATCTTCCACATAAGTCAAGGTCCTACAATGCAATTAACAGTGAATATGATTGTTTATATATGGTTGTGTCTATATGAGAACTTGCGAGGTAATCAGATGAGTTAGAGTTATTCTTGGGAGTGGTATAAGACACTCACATTTTGCCCACTAGCTGATACAAAGGCGTTGAGCTGTTCCCCTAATTGAAGACTTTCTGTCTGGCTGGAATGATTCAGTCTGACTGCTGCATCCTGTAATAATGGGGTGGGTTTTCAATGCGGCCACAACTAACTGGGGCTTGGGATTTATGTTTCTCAGTTCTATGTCAGATGGCCAAGAACCAGATGACGTGACTGTGTACCTTTTTGGATCCCCTGTGGGGATCAGCCACACCTGGCTCAGCAAGGGTATCCTTGCCCTTTATACAGGCAGCCTCCACTCACAGCCTTGAGAGGAGGTGGTCTAAAGAACTTGTCACTCACCTTCTGGAAAGTTCTCTGAAGCATGGAGACCAGGCCTAGGTTTTGGGGGCACTGGGATGAAGTGGGTCTGAGCAAGGCTAAGGGAGCATCTTAGTCTGCTCCAGCTGCCATAACAAAATAACATAGTCTGGGTATTGTTTCTTAGCTACAGAAATTGACTTCTCCCAGTTTTAAAAGCCAGCAGTCTGAGATCAGGGTGCCAGCATGGCCATCTTCTGGTAGGGCCTCCTCCTGGCTTATAGATAGCCCGCTATGTCCTCTGGCCATGTCCTCACACGGCAGGGGACATGGAGTGAGAAAGCACAAGAGTGCAAGCAAGCTCTTTGGTCTCTTCCTATGAGGACACAAATCCTATCAGATCAGGGCCCAACTCTCAGACCCTCATCTCAACCTAATTACTTCCCAGACACCCTATCTCTAAATATCACCTCCAGGGTTAGGGCTTCAGCATATGAATTTAGGGGGACACAGTTTAGTCCATAGCAGAGAATAAGGAGAGAGGACCACCCCTGCCCTCATGTAGTCACCTTAAAGCCTTGATGGAGGACTGGGTATAGTGATTCATGCCTGTAATCCTAGCACTCTGGGAGGCTAAGGCATGTGGATTGCCTGAACTCAGGAGTTCAAAAATAGCTGAGTGTTGTGGTGGGCATCTGTAGTTCCAGCTACTTGGGAGGCTGAGGTCAGAGAATGGCTTGAGCCCAAGAGTTTGAGGTTGCTGTGAGCTATGACACTGGCACTCTCCTGAGGGTAACAAAGTAGGACTCTATCTCAAAAGCCTTGATGGAACAGGTAGAAGCTTAGAGATTTTCTCTTTCTTTGTGGGAAAGAGGCATAGAGAAGAAACTGATGCACCACGCTGGTCCTGGGGGGTCAGTGGCAGGGCCGGGACTGGAACCTGAGTCCCCTCACTTCAGGATCTCTTGCCTAGCATGAGGTGCCCTTGAAAAGCACATTTCAGTTCAGCTGCTTCTGAGTTTGTCTAAGAAAAAGCCTGTACAGAGTAAGCTAAGGACTGGTGGCTTCTAGTTTCATTATGAGAAAAGTCAGGAAGTGGTATAATCCTATCAGCCTTTGGTTACCCTCTTGGCAGATGGCTCCTATGGCTTTCTCCTGCTGAGGTTGGGGTTGATTTTAATAACCTCTTACTTGGAGTCCCAGACACAGGATTGCTGTCTGTCATCACTGCAGAGGTGCGAGCCCATGGAACACTTCATCCCAGAACTGCTGCACCAGACATATGTGACTCACCAGATGTATAATCCAGATGTGTGGGGCTGCTAGACATGGCTCCTAAAAACCTTTGCTACTCCTAGCACTCTGGGAGGCCAAGGCGTGTGGATTGCTTAAGCTCAGGAGTTCAAAACCAGCCTGAGCAAAAGTGAGACCCCGTCTCTACTTAAAAACAAACTAGTCAAGCATTGTGGTGGGTGCCTGCAGTCTCAGCTACTTAGGAGGCTGAGGAAAGAGGATCACTTGAGCCCAAGAGTTTGAGGTTGCTGTGAGCTATGGCGACACAGCACTCTACTCAGAGTGACAAAGTGGGACTCTGTCTCAAAGAAAAACAAAACCAAACCAAAAAAACTTCTGCTATATCCTGAAACTTCTAATTGTCCTGATTACAAATTGCCAATTTCACACCCAATGGTTTTATTAAATGTGTGGACCTGCCGCCTTAACTGTGAAAGAGGAGTGTCTCCTGAACCCTCTCATCCATTTCATTTAAGTGATGGCTCCTAATTGTCTGTCTCTCTCTGGGTTCGAGTCTTAGTACTTCCTTAAGCTCTTGGTTCATTTATTCTTATTCTCTACAGGTATTCACTGGGTACCTGCAGGGTAGGGTCTGGGGATCCCTGGGGTTGACACAGATTCAGTTTGTGCCCTGGTGGAGTTTAAAGTCTCCCTGGGAAGAAGGATATTAAAGATGGGTAGAGTCAAGCCAGTAGAAGGAGGGGTGCTGGGGGAGCCTCCCGTAGTCCTGAGAAAGGTTTAATGCCATACTGGAGAGCACACAGAGTGAGCTAGCCAGAGACAGGGGAAGCGCTTCCCAGGAAAACAGCACATGCAGGCTGAGGGCCGGAGAGCAAACTGCAGAGTGCAGTGTCCCCAGTGAGAGGGAAGCTGGTGAGAGACGAGCCTGGGGAGCCAGTGTGACATATCACCCAGGGCCTGCAGAGTTCTAGGAAACTTTCTGGAGGCCAGTCTCCCCTGCGACAACTATTTTAGCTTGTCTCTTGAGAACCTAGCAGGCTGTCCACACCCTGTTGAGCTCGAATGACCCGAGGGTGGGCAACCGAACCAGGAGCCATGAAGTATGGATTTGGATCTGGTCTTGCCTTTGACCCCAGGACAGCTAAGACCATCGTACCTGCAGGTGAAGGGATCACTTCCCCTCCCTGAGCACTGGTTTTCTCATCTCTAAATGATGAAGGTGTTAGACTAGTTCATCTCCTAGGTCCCTTCTAGTCTCTAAATAGGGATAATACCTGGCATAGGAACGTTTACCAGATGAACCTTTGTACCCCAGGCTGACGGCACCTGGGTGCTGTTCTCCTTTGTGAGGAGGCGACACTGTGCCCATAGGGGCATGTCCTTACCCCTGGCTGCAGTGACCTCACTCCTGGCAGGTCACCCCAGGAGCTCTCAGCCCGTGTCTAGGTTCTTCTGGGCTTTCACATCAGTAGTTGTTTGGAATTTTTCTTGTGTGCATGCCTTAAAAGCAGGTGGAGAATTTTGGCTTTTAATCTTTCTCTTCCTATCCCCTCAGAGCATCTGATCAAGAGAGTAGAGTGGGTGTGGATGAGTTCTTAGTTTCAGATAATCATCAGAATCTCCTGCAGGTGTTTTTAAAGGTAAAAAGAGGGCATGATCCAAAGCCAAATGTATTAAAGGTTGTACTTTCTCTATGGAGGAGTATCTGGCAGTATCTACCCAAGTTACAAAATATGCCTTTGACCCAGAAGCTTCCCTTCTGAAACTCTCTCCTGCAGAAACCCTTGAACTTTATGAAAAAATATGCTTTCAAGTTATTCATTGCATATTGTTTAAAAATAATCAAAAGTGGGAAACAACCCACGTGTCCAACTAGAGGAGACTGGCTGAATAAATACTGTATGCAGTGCAGCTACAGGAATAATGAGGAATTCCTCTGTGTAATATATAGAGGTAGATCCAGGAAATGCCACTGTGTGAAAAACAAAAAAGCACAGAATGGAGTATTATAGCCCACCACTTTGTGTGTGTATAACAAAGGGGAGAAAATAAAAACATATACTTGTATTTACTTTTATTCACTGTTTAGTGCTGGAAGGATTAATAAACTAATAACAATGGAGGCCAGGTGTGGTGGCTCATGACTATAATCCCAGCACTTTGGGAGGCCAACATGGAAAGATTGTTTGAGGCCAGGAGTTTGAGAGCAGCCTGGGCAACTTAGCTAGGCCCCCATCTCTACAAAAAATGAAGACAGGTGTGGAGGCGCATGCCTGTAGTCCCAGCTACTCAGAAGGCTGAGGCAGGAGGACCGCTTGAGCCCAGGAGTTGGAGACTGCAGTGAGCTGTGAATGTGCCACTGCACTCCAGCCTGGGTGACAGAGCATGACCCATCTCAAAAAAAAAAAAAAAAAAAAATTAAAAAGAATTGTATATCAGCCTGGGGGTTGGGTGGGGGACACTCTTAAGCCCTCTCAAGATAAAAACCTGAGGTGAGGCTAAAGGCTCAGGATGGGGTCCAGGGGACAATCCACGAAGGAAAGATGGGCTCAGAGGGGTTTCTCTGGATTATGGTTTGAGAAGGCTGATCTGAAAGAGCTGTATCAATTTTATGATCTTAGAAAATGGAGTATACTTAGTATAAAAAAGGGGAAAAAGCTCTGTCCCACAGCCAGCCAGCCCTCTGTATTATGGATCACTTACTTGTACTTTCCACTGTCACTACATGAGGAACTACCCCCCAAACCATCGGGAGATGTTCCGTGTTCATAATGAGTCCAGAATGTGCCCAGTAAGTCACGTTCAGGGCAAACGGGAGGGTCCAACTCTGCTGTGCGTCTCTTCTGCAGCCATAATTCCAGTTAATGATGTTCTCCCATTGTTCAAAGATTTTGGCAGTGCTTCAGCCCAAAGAAAGAAAAACAAAATTCCCTTTATGTTTGAAAGCTTTAGAATATAGCTATGGAGTGTAGTGAGAAAAACATGGGATTTATTGTCATACGATAACATTTTTAGTCTGGTTCTTCCTCGTATTAACAGCTAGTCTTCTTGGCACACCATTCATCTCCCCAAAGCTTAGTTTCCCCAGCTGGTAAACGGGAATAACAACAGCTGCCTTAACTAACCAACAAAGTGGTTCTGAGGACCCTTCTCCAAAGGGAAATACTGCAAAAATGCCTTATAAAAAGAAGTGTGTGGTTTGTGCCTGATTCTCAAGGTCATTATGTGCTTTGGTGCCTCTATTTAATAACTTCAGTTCGAATCCACTGTAGAAATTCTACATCATCGGAAAGGATTGAGTTAATGCTCAGCAATTTGTATGGTTCTTATCGAAAGTCACTGCCCACTGGTCATCAGTCACAAGTTTTTTAAAATAACAGCCTGATTTCTACGGGGTCCCAGATATTCTAGTCCCCAAGAAGCTACCCACTCCTGTGGATAGCTTCAATGTCATCCTTTGGTTGTTCTTTCAGGCCAGCAGTGTCAAGGCATCCTTGGCTTTTCTGTTCTGTCCATCTGGATTCTTCTAGTCAGTCCATCAGCAAATCTAGCTGCAGTCTGACCACCTCTCACCAGCCTAGGCCACCAAGATTTTTGCAGAAGGCTGCTTCCCACTCTTTGCACTCCACTTTGTGTAGATCAGGCTGTTAAAAACAAAGTCAGGCCAGGCATAGTGGCTCACACCTGTAATCTCTCCTTTGGGAGGCTGAGACAGGAGGATCACCTGAAGCCAGGAGTTTTAGATTAGCCTGGGCAATACAGCAAGACTCTGTCTCTACAAAAAGTACAAAAATTGGCTGGACGTGGTGATGCACACCTGTAGTCCTAGCACTCTGGCAGGCTGAAGCAGAATAACTTCATGACAGGAGTTTGAGGCTGTAGTGAGCTATGATCACAATACTGTATTCTAGCCTGAGTGGCAAAGTGAGACCCTGTCTTAAAAAAAATAAATAAAAATTTAAAATAAATAAAGTCAGATTGTGTTGCTCTGTTGTTCAAAATGCTCCAATGACTGCCCTTCTCACTCGGATGTGGGAATCCCACGAGGTCTGTCCCTGCTGACCTTGTTGGCCACCTCCCCCTGCCAAACTCCAGGTTGCTGTGATCATAGGTCTCCTGGCCTTTCCTAAAATGTGCTAAGCGCACTCCTGCCTCTGCGGTTTGTACATGCTGTTTTTCTTTCTGGTACTGCTAATTCTCAGACACCACCACTCACTCTGCGAAAGAGTTCTGCTTGTTGTCACCTTATCTGACGTCACTATAAAATAATGAGCCCCGTTCCCATCCCTGCCCCAGCCCCAGCCCAGGGGCTGCTCTATCCCCTGCATCTTGCTCTCTCCCTAAAGCACTTTTCCCACACAACACGTCATAGTATATTTGTCTATTGTTTGTCTTCCACGCATCCCCACTTCCCCTGACACCCACTGTCAAATATAAACTTCACAAAGCAGAAACTTTATTTCATTCATTGTTATATCCCCAGAACCTAAAACAGTGCTTGGCTCATTGCAGGGACTGATGAAGTACAGTTGAATCTCTACAGGTGACCACCGCCCTACATTGGCCACCTCCTTGGGTGACCTCATTTTCTTAGGTTGGAGGTAGACCACATGTATGTATCAGTACAGTAGACCCACTGCCCTATGTTGGCCACCTCTGATGTTGACCAGTTTATTACAGTACCTTGGGTGATTAACTTTGAGAGGCTCTCCTGTGTTTCTTGACTGACTAAATAAGTGAATGAATGGATTACCTAAGTGTGATATATACACAGATATGAGCTAAGTTGATAATAAGTTATGTGATTGCCAATGGAATTAAATGTATTTTCTAGCATTTATAAGTCTTTTATACCTTTCCTTTTGTAAATTGTCTTTTCATGTCTTTTGATCATTTTTCCTTTTAGAGATGATTGTATTGTTAGATTTGTATGTGCTCTGTATATATTAAGAATTCTTTTAGCTTGGTGCCTGTAGCACAGTGGTTACAGCACCGGCCACATACACCCAGGCTGGTGGGTTCAAACCCAACCTGGGCCTGCTAAACAATAATGACAACTGCAACAAAAAAAATAGCCAGGCGTTGTGGTGGGTGCCTGTAGCCCCAGCTACTTAGGAGGCTGAGACAAGAGAATCGCTTAAGCCCAAGAGTTTGAGGTTACTGTGGGCTGTGATGCCACAGCACTCCACCCAGGGTGACAGAGTGAGACTCTGTCTCCCAAAAAAAAAAAATAATAATTTTTCTCATAGACATGCTTTCTATTCTGAAATGTTCACTGTGGGATAAGGCATTGTTCTAGATAAGGTGTCTGAAATGTCTTTTATGATTGAATAAGGCACTAGTACATTATATGGATCATCTTCTTTTTATGTTTCTCTAATTCCAATTTGGTTCCCAGAGTTGGACTCGTGTGCTTTGGGGGACCACGGTTGTGAACATTCCTGTGTAAGCAGTGGAGACTCTTTTGTGTGTCAGTGCTTTGAAGGGTATACTCTCCGTGAAGATGGGAAAACCTGCAGAAGTAAGTTTTTACTGGAGCTGGCTCATTTTGCTATATTAGACCATGGCATGAAACCCACTATCCCAGTCTCTATATAAACCAGTTACTCTCAAAAGTCAACACCACACAGCTAAATGTCATGTGGTATCCTGGGGCAGAAAAGGGTACTAGGTTAATGTCAATATGGGTTCACTAATTATAACAAATGTGCCATACATTAGTTATGGTAACATGTTAAAATAGGGGAAACCAAGTGTGGGGTAGATGGGAATTCCCTGTACTATCTTCAAGTTTGTTTAAAGAATGCACCAGCAAACTACTCAATGCCAGAGCTACAGCTGAAGTTGCTCATTTATATGCTCTGTGGGAAGAAAGAGTGGTTTAGCAGTGTGCTCCAGTGGAAAGACGTGCAGTCAGAAACCCAAGGTTCAGGCTGGCACCCATAGCACGGTGGTTACGGTGCTGACCACATGCACCAAAGTGTCAGGTTCGAACCTAGCCCGGGCAGCTAAACATCAATGACAACTGCAACCAAAAAATAGCCAGGCATTGTGGTGGATGCCTGTGGTCCCAGCTACTTGGGAGACTGAGGCAGGAGAATCGCTTGGGCCCAGGAGTTTGAGGTTGCTGTGAGCTGTGACACCACTATGTCTACCAAGGGTGACATAGTAAGACTCTGTCTCAAAAAAAAGAGAAGAAAAGAAAAAAGAAATCAACGGTTCAATCAACTTCTGTTTCTTCATTCATTAGCTAGGAAAGTTGCCCACTTCTCTGAGCCTCTGTTATTCATGTGTAATAACATTCTTACTTCTGGTAGCACAGATCCCTCATGGAGGGCACCTTGTGATGAGGCCATTTTTGCCTAGAAGGCGTGGCCTTTCAGATGGGGTTGTGACAAGTCTGCCTGGGACAAGCAGTCGTAGAGTGAATTGCTAGTGGTAATCTCAAGACACTTTGCTGCATAATCAAAGGGGAGCGTGAGACCCTGAGCAAACGATTTCCATCCCTATCGGTTATCTTTTTCTCAAGTTTCTCAAAGCACTTTATAGAGAACAACTCATGTTGATACTTTTTTAAAGAAAAGATGGGTAACCAGAATTATTACTCATTTTTTAGAAAGCAAAACTAAGACTCCAAGAGGTTATGCAATCTTCCTAAGTCATATATTACATCAGGGACAAAGCCAAAATTATATTTCAGTGCTGTTACTCTAAACTGAGGTTTAATCTCCTAAGTAATCATACCAGTAGGTTTCCATTCTGATATCAGAAACTGCAGAAAGCTGATGATGGATTGCATTTTTATGAGACACTAAAGTAGGTGCTGGTGAATGATGATGGTGATGATAGTGAGAAAGTTTGAAGAGTTAGCCTGAATTAGAGCCGCTAAATTTTATTCTCAGTTTTATCTTTCTGTCCCATGAATCACTGAACTCAAGTGGCACTAGAGTGGCTGAGATGGATGGCTCCTCCAAGGTGAAGTCCATGGAAAATTCATGTGGGTGATATTGTTTTAACTTGCTCTACTGTCTTCAGGGAAAGACGTCTGCCAAGCAGTAGACCATGGCTGTGAACACATGTGTGTGAACAGTGGCGAGTCATACGCGTGCAAGTGCCTGGAAGGATTCCGGCTTGCTGAGGATGGGAGACACTGCCGAAGTAAGTAGCCTTGAGGTGGAGAAGGACTTTCCCATCTGTGGGACTGAGGTGTTATCAAACTTCATTTGATCTTTAAATCTTCCTTTATTACCGATGTTACAAATACCTGTTCCTCTCTTGGGTGCTCTGACAGTGTTTTGCCAGAGATCAGTTCAGTGGACCCTCAGTTCTTCGTGAATTTCACAGTCAAGGTCCTGAGTTGTCAGCTTCTTTTCAGTTTCCCTTAGCGGTGGTCCTTTCCACAATAGCTGTGGGGATGCCCTGAGCCCAGCACAGGGCCTGACTAGCCCATGGACTGAATTAGAGTTTCTGTCAGCAATCACAAGGACCAAAGGTTAATTGTAGTGCCTTTTCTTCTTGGCACCGTGATTACTACTTGACCTTGTAAGTAAGGGTGAAGGGTAAGAAAGGGGCTGAGGGGATTTTCTGTGCGTTTTATTTATTGAGTCTTTCTATCATGTGTTTCTGTAGATTGATTAGGATAGACTTGGAAAGTTTAGGTAGAAAGAATATTAGCAGTATTCTCCAGAGAAATAGACTATAGGAGATAGATAGATAGATCTAATCTAATCAACCCACTAATCTAATCAACTGGCTAATCTAATCATCAACTTAATCAACCACACTACTCTAATCAACTTCACTAATCTAATCAGCCACACCAATCTAATCGACCACACCACTCTAATCAACTACACTAATCTAACCAGCCTCACCAATCTAATCAACTACACTGATCTAATCAAGTTCACAATCTAATCAGCTACACTAATCTAATCAACAAACCAATCTAATCAACTGATCAATCTAATCAACTACACTGATCTAATCAACCAGCTAATCTAATCACCTACACTAATCAACAACACTAATCAATCGACCGATCAAATCAACCACACCAATCTAATCAACCAATCCAATCAACTACACTAATCTAATCAACTGACTAATCAAGTCCACAAATCTAATTGACCACACTAATCTAATCAAGCTCACAAATATAATCAACTACACTAATCAACCAATCTAAATCAACTACACTAATCAACCTCACTAATCTAATCGACTGACTAATCTATTCAAGTTCACAAATCTAATTGACCACACTGATCTAATCAAAGCCCACAAATCTAATCAATCGACCAATCTAATCGACTACATTAATCTAATCAATTGACCAATCCAATCAACCACACCAATCCAATCAACTATGCTGATCTAATCAAGTTCACAAATCTAATCAGCTACACTAATCTAATCAACCAATCTAAATCAACTGCACTAATCAACCTCACTAATCTAATCGACTGTTAATCTATTCAAGTTCACAAATCTAATTGACCACACCGATCTAATCAAAGCCCACAAATCTAATCAACCACACTAATCTAATCAATTGACCAATCTAATCAACTACACTAATCTAATCAATTACAGCAATCTAATAGACTACATTAATCTAATCAATTAACCAATCTAGTCAACTACAGCAATCTAATCGACTACATTAATCTAATCAATTGACCAATCTAATCAACTACACTAATCTAATCAGGTTCACAAATATAATCGACTACACTAATCTAATCAGCTACACTACTCTAATCCATGTGCACAAGTTGATGCTGCAGCTCAAGCCTGAAGGCAGCCTGGATGCAGACCTCTCTCTTCCTCGGGAGACTGAGTCTTTTTTTCCTTTAAGGCCTTCTACTGACTTGGGTGAGGCCTACTTACTTTATGGAGTATAATCTGCTTTTACACGAAGTCTATGGATTAATCCCATCTAAAACTTAACCCTCAGCATCATTTCAACTGGTATTAGACCAAACAACTGGGCCCTCTGTAGTGTAGCCAAGGGCACTATGTAGCCACATAAAACCAAGCCTTGCAGTACCTAAGGGACAAGAGGGACCTGGCGCACTGGCTCAATGAGGTGGGCATTAGAAGAGCACGGGGAGGGGTTTGTCCACACTGTGAGATTATGTGCTATTGATCCCATATTTGGGGGAGACTTGATAATGTCTATTTGGTTTTGTGACACTCTGCCTAGTGAGCAAATGGCTCTTTTTTAGTTAAAGCAAAATAATTTGCTTTGGAGGTTGATTTGGGGGGATTTCCTTACAGACTTCTTGTTTGGCAAAAACATTCAAACCATGTTTTTCCCTCTGTTCTCTCTCTGAATTCCCCCCCACACACCAAGTAGCAGACACCAGCTGGACGTCCTCTAATTCAGTTCTGACACTATCTGCCTAGAAATAACGTCAGATCCCACAGATTGAAGGTTCAGTCCTCAAGACTTTCCCCATCCTAGAGACCAGTTGAAAGTTCAGCCCTCTGGGCAGCACCTGTGGCTCAGCGAGTACAGCACTGGCCCCGGCCAAACTGCAGCAAAAAATAGCCGGGCGTGTGGCAGGCGCCTGTGGTCCTAGCTACTTGGGAGGCTGAGGCCAGAGAATCGCCTAAGCCCAAGAGCTGGAGGTTGTTGTGAGCTGTGATGCTGCAGCACTCTACCAAGGGCAACAAAGTAAGACTCTGTCTCTTTAAAAAAAAGAAAGAAAAGAAAAGAAAAAAAGAAAGTTCAGCCCTCTGGAAATTCTGACTGACCAGCTTCAAGTTGAGGCCCCATGATCCTTGCTTTTTTTTCAATTAATTTGCTGTTAGCAACTCACAGAACTCAGGGAACCCCTTACTTACGTTTAGTGGTTTATTATAAAGGATATTATAAAAGATATAGGGAAGATACAGGGTGAGATATGGGGGGCAGGGTCCAGAGCTTCCCTGCCTGCCCTGGGTGCACCCCCCCTCCAGGATCATCCATGTATTCGGCTCCCTGGAACCTGTCCAGACCATCCTTGTGGGTTTTATGGAGGCTTCATTGCACGGGCATGATTGACAACCGTGTAGAATCGTGACTGGACAGAAAGGACAAGATCTCACCCGCAAGGCCTCTCTGTGTGGCATTCCTTCCTATGGCATATGGGGCAGGACACTTTCTTGGAGTGAGAATCTTTCAGCCCATGATCAGATTAGAGTCCTGTCTTGGGTGGGTGAAAGGAGGACAGGAGAAGATCAGAAAGAGATTCTGTTTCCCGAGGCCTGCTCTTGGGACCTATAGTGCCCCCACCTTATAACAAAACACCGTAACAAGGGCAATGGAAGTTGTGAGTCAGGATCTGTGGATGAAAACCTATAAACACATGTAAAATAATATTGCACTCCTTTGAGATAAATGGGAACATCCCACGTGCTGATGAAGCTGGGTTGGATGGAACTCACTGCCTCCTACTAATGCTGGGAAGAGGGCCTCCCACTGTTAGCAAGAAGTTCTGTTTGAACTACTGACTCTTGGTTTGCCTAGGGTAGCCTGGCCCACCTCTGCAGGGATTGCTTGGTTTAGCTACACCCTGCAGTATCCCTTTTGTGGAGACTGTGTCTATAATTCTGCCCATTATGTCTGCCTGGGCTGTTCATTCATGCTTATATTTCTGTTAACTTGTGCACGTTCACATGCACCATTTATTCATTCAACATATTTATTGATGGATAAATTAACCTATGGGACACAAGGCACAAATTCCACCAGTCCCACTTCTAGGGGGGAACTGCAGTCACTGATTGTGATTTTATGTGAAGCTTCTCCTTTGAGAGGGCTAATGCCAGAAAAGAGCCATGGGCTTTCCTGCAGTGGAGGACGAGGACTCAGGAGACATGAGGCCTCAGCTGTCATCCCCTAACCTCGGGCATCAGGGAGAGGTTTCGAGGATCTCTTTCTTCACGTGTGTGTTGGGTGTAATTACCCTTGCCTTCCTTTTCTCACAGGATAGTGTGAGGATTAAAGGGCTTTGAAGAGTTTGAAGTACCTCATACGTGAGGAATGTTCATTAGACAATCAAAACTGGAGCGTTTGGGATGCTAATGGGAAAAAAATTGGAAGCTCAAGCACATTTAACAATTCTAAAATTTAATAATGAATCAAGGACATCCAATTACCCATCTTAACATTCAGGTTTGTGAGAGCCAGAGCTTTCTGAGAGGAGCATCTTTCTTCATGGTCTGTCCTGAGTATGAGACTAAAATGGATGTTATGGCTCGGCGCCTGTGGCTCAATCGGCTAAGGCATCAGCCACATACACCTAAGGTGGTGGGTTCGAATCCCCAGCCCGGAGCCACCAAACAACAATGATGGCTGCAACCAAAAAATGGCTGGGCGTTGTGGCGGGCGCCTGTGGTCCCAGCTACTTGGGAGGCAGAGGCAGGAGACTTGCTTGAGCCCAGGAGTTGGAGGTTGCTATGAGCTGTGATGCCATGGCACTCTACCCAGGG
>CAUYQV010074734.1:0-20654 GCA_963574575.1 Galagoides demidoff
ACGATGGCTGCAACCAAAAAATGGCCAGGCCTTGTGGCGGGTGCCTGTGGTCCCAGCTACATGGGAGGCGGAAGCAGGAGACTCGCTTGAGCCCAGGAGTTGGAGGTTGCTGTGAGCTGTGATGCCATGGCACTCTACCCAGGGGGATAGCTTGAGGCTCCGTCTCAAAAAAAAAAAAAAAAAAAAAAAATTTAAAAAGAAACCAAGAGGAAGATTAAATTAAACCCAAAGCAAAAAAAGTAGATCATAGTAAAAAATCATTAAAATAAAAATACACAAATTTTTACTGTGTAAATTACACATATTGTATATATATAATTTATTTATCAGGTTTTTTATAGAAATAAATAGCACAGGCATATTTTCAGAATTTTGAAAAATGTTCAGCCTAATAGGTTTAAAAAATTATTGTATTTAATAAAGAACAAACAATATCCAATATGGAAATGCAATTATAGTCAACATCTTAAATCAAAATCAGTTCTTCAAGGTGGGAAAAATATTGTTTACCAAGGCCATATCTCAGAGGCATACACAATATAATACTCTGAGGCACCCATTAACTTCACAAACACTTAAGTATCACTTACTATGAACTAATCTATGTACTAGGAGGCAAAGATACCGCAGTGAACCAACCAGCCAGGGGGCAAAGTGCCATTGCATAATGGAATGAGCCTCCGCTCCCCCTGGGTCACCCACCTCCACTGCTCATGTCACATGAGAAGCTAACTGTGCTACTTTGGGCGGAACTTGTCAGAGATGTTTTCATTGAGTAAGGAAGGGGTTGGTCCCTGACAAATTCTTCCCTATTGCTATACTCATCTCCATTCCCAGGCACACGGACATTCTCAGTATGCGGCAGGGTGTGTGTGTTTGTGTGTCTGTGTGTCACGCGTCTTCAGTGGGGGACAGGGGAAAGGGGAGAAAGCCTTGCCAGAAACATCACTTCTTCCTTTATACAGTCCAGCCTTTCCACCTGGCCCAAAAGACCAACCTTAATCACACATGGTAACCTTCTTTGTACCTCATAAATCCTATGTTTTCTTACTCCAGTTGTCTCCCTGTTGGATACCAGAGAAGACATTCAGTAAGTGTGAGTATTTTCACATCTCCATGTAGGTCTGACTTTAACCTTCTATCCTTTAACTTTATAGTGAAAGTTGTCTTTTAACTCTAACCTTCTATCTAGCCCCAGGGCCCTGGTGCTTTAAATCAAGGCATAGGGCAGATACTCATTGCTCATGAACCCAGGCAAAGTGTTACAGAGTATCCTGCCCCTGCTCCCTGGTAGTTAAGAGGCTGCCATGGCATATAAAGAAAATATAGAGAACGGTGGGGCTCATGGTTGCAGTCTGCGTAGTTAATATCAGCGCCATCACCCCCAAATCACTATTATGTATACGTTTTGTTCCTAGATTTTTTCCCCACTAAACAGTGCATTTTTTAGAGGCTAAAGTCTCATTCATTCATATATCTTTAGTATCTTACAAAATGTACGGCAAGTAAGAAGAAGTTATCAGTAAATATTTATTAACCAAATAACTATAACCATTACTTTTATCTAAAAGCTGTAAATTAGATTCTCATTTTATAAAGCACATCCCAAAATAAAATGCTCTCACTCTCTAACTTCAGGAATTGTTGAAAAACCACAAAAAATTACTAATCTTATTAAGGGGCATTGTAAATCCCTTTGTTCAATGTCAGGCTAGGAAAACACAGTGATCTTCCTTTTCCTCTGTGAGTATTTTAGGTATTTGTGATTTATCTAATGTGAGTTACTCTGAGCATCTCAGGGTTCTCTTGACAATTTTACATGTAAAATCAGACCATTATGGAAATATTGCTTAGAGGTTACATTTAAGATTAAACTTATAGTTTTATAAACAAGGGGATTTTTACAGTGTATGAAGATTAAACATAACTAAAAGTAGACAGCTTTGTGATGATAAGTAGAATACCTACATCTTCAATAGTAAAAACTCTGTTCTCACCTTCTCTTTTGTGTAAGTCTTATTTGTTATGAAATCATGTTCACAAACACGTGTTGTGTTAGACATTCAGTTCTTATATCTGCTTCTTTAACATTTAAGCTAAAGAGGCACATTAATATTCCCTGATCAAATCAGAAATAATTGAAATTGAAAAGAAAAGAATCATTCAGAAAATTAATGAAATGGAAAATTGGTTCTTCAAAAAAATGAATAAAATCAATAATCTTTCAGCAGATTAACTAGAAACAGAAAAGTAAAATCTGTAATAAATCTCAATCAGAAATGAAAAGGGGGAAATAACAACAGATATCAGAGAAATACAAAATATTATATCTGAATGCTATAAAAACCTTATGCACAGAAATTTGACAATGTGAAGGAAATGGACTGGAATTACATTCTCTCCCTAGACTTAACCAAGAAGAAATAGATCTCTTGAACACACCAATATCAAGCACTGAGATTAAAGAAATAATAACAAACCTTACACACACACACATACAAAAAGCCCTGGACCAGATGGCTTCACACCACAATTCAATCAAACCTTCAAAAAAGAGCTTGTACCTGGACTGTAGAAGCTATTCCAAAATATTGAGAGGGAAGGAATCTTCCCCAACACATTTTATGAAGCAAATACCACCCTAATACCAAAACCAAGAAAGGACCCAACTAAAAAGAACTAAAGACCAACTTCACTAATGACTGTAGATGCAAAAATACTCAATAACATCTTAGCCAATATATCACAGCTACATATTTTTAAAAAAATACATACAACACGATCGAGTAGGCTTCATCCCAGTGAAGCAGGCTGGCCTAACATGCACAAATCCATAAACATAATACACTATATAAATAGAAGCAAAAACAAAAATCATATGATCCTCTCAATAGAGAAAGAAAAAGCATTTGACAAAGTTCAGCATCCTTTCATAATAAGAACACTAAAGAATGTAGGCATAGGTGGCACATTTCTTAAGCAGATTGAGGCTGTCCATGACAGCTAATATCACACTAAATGGAGCAAAACTGAAAGCTTTTCAACTTAGAACTAGAACCAGACAAAGATGTCCTCTATGGCCACTACTGTTCAACACAATGCTGGAAGTTCTAACCAATGCAGTCAGGCAAGAGAAGGACACACAGGGCATCCAAATGGGTGCAGAGGAGGTCAATCTTGCTCTTTGCTGATGATATGGCCTTGAATTTAAAGAAGCCCAGAGAATCAACCACAACACTCCTGGACATGATAAAGAAATACAATAACATCTCAGGGTATAAAATCAATGTCCACAAATCAGTAGCCTTCATATATGCCAATAACAACAAAGTTGAGAAGCAAATCAAAGATATAATTCCCTTTCCAATAGCCTCAAAGAAAATGAAATACTTAGGAATCTACCTAACAAAAGAGGTGAAGGACCTCTGCAAAGAGAATTATGAAACCCAAAGAAAAGAAATAGCAAAGATATTAACAAATAGAAGAGAAAAACATTCTCCTGGTTGAAAAGAATCAACATTAAAATATCCCAAAGCATTCTACAGATTCAGTGAAATCCCCATTAAAATACTAACATCATACTTTAAAGAACTGGAAAAATAGTTCTTCCTTTTGTATGGAACCAGAAACAAAAAAAATATATAGCAAAGACAATTTTAAGTCATAAAAACAAAGCCGGAGGCATCACTCTACCAGACTTTAGGCTGTATTACAAGTCCACAGTGATCAAAACAATATGGTATTGGCATAAAAATAGAGACACAGACATTTGGAACCAAATAGAAAACCAAGGGATGAAACCACTTTCTACTTGCCGTCAGATCTTTGATAAACCAAACACGAGCATACACTGGGGAAAAGAATCCCTATTCAACAAACAATGTTGGGAGAACTGGATAATCATATGTAAAAGAAAACTAGACCGGCACCTTTCACAACTTATAAAAATTGATTCAAGATAGATAAAAGATTTAAATATAAGGCATGAAATGATAAAAATCCTAGAAGAAAGTGTGGTAAAAACTCCTGAAGATATTGGCCTAGGGAAATATTTTATGAAAGAGACTTCTGTGGCAATTGAAACAATAATAAAAATTAAAAAATTAACTAAATAAAACTGAAAATCTTCTGCACAGCTAAGGACATAACAATCAAAGGAAATAGAAAGCCTTCAGAATGGGAAAAATGTATATTATAAATATTATAAAGGTTTAATAACTAAGATCTATAAAGAAATCAAATTAATCAACAAACAAAAAAAAAGTGCAAACAATCCCATATATCTTTGGGCAAGAGATATAAACAGAACCTTCTTTGAGGAAGACAGACAAATAGCGAACAAACATTTACTAAAATGTGCATTGTCCCTGATCATCAAAGAAATGTAAATCAAAATCACCCTAAGATACCACCTAAGCCCAGTAAGATTAGCCCACATCACAAAATCCCAAAGCTGCAGATGTATGGATGTGGAAGAGAGGGACACTGTTACACTGCTGATGGGACTGCAAACTAATACAGCCTTTTTGCCAAGAAGTATGAAGAATCCTCAAAGAACTCAAACTAGACCTCTCATTTGATTCTGCAATCCCATTACTAGGCATCTACCCAGAAGAAAAAAATATTATTTTAGTATAAGGACATTTGCACTAGATTGTTTATTGCAGCTCAGTTTATAATTGCCAAGATGTGGAAACAACCTAAACGTCCATCAACTCTGGAATGGATTAACAAGTTGTGGTATATGTATACCATGGAATACTATACTGCCATAAAAAGATGGTGACTCTACATCTTTTGTATGAACCTGATAGAGTTGAAGCATATTCTTCTTGGTAAAGTATCACAAGAATGGAAAAACAAATATCCTATGTACTAAACAGATAATCTAATTCATGCCCACAGAGGAGAAAAATTCATTTCAATTCAAGGTGGGGAGAGGGGGAAGTGGGAAGGGGAATGGGGGAGGGGGAGTGTAGGGCGTTCTCACTTAATGGGTAAAATGTAAAGATGCATGGCACATCTTTTGGGTGAAGGGCACAACTACAAGAGGGACTCTGCCTAACAAATTCAAATATTATGACCTGGTTGTTTGTACCCTCACATCAACTTGAAATAAAAAAGATATATATCTCTTTTTTTACCCCGAACTATATTGTTTTGTTTTTTGTTTGTTTTTTCCTTAACTGTTTACACTTGTTAGCATTCAAACAATATTTTCCCTCAGAATTGTCCACTTAGAGTAACCTCACTAATAAGGTTGCTCACCACATCTGCATGAAGATTCTCTCAAGCATTCTTAAGAACTCAAAAATAGGAGTATCGATGGCTCTTTGTGAATTGCCTGTAAGGAGATTTACTTTAACCAAAGGACTCCTCCCCTTGATGCGCCAAGCTGTGTGGATCAAGGAGCTTGTACTTGAAAACACATGTAGATGTCGTCTGAACATCTGGGGCTCATTAAAATAACCCATGACAGCACCAGATACAGGATGAAAATCAGTCTAACAGGTCAGGATAAGGCTTGCTGCGTTCCCATCCATAAGTTCACAGTAACAAGACTGTTTGAACTGCTCACCTTTTTCTCCTCACAAGCCTCAGTGGGGGCTGAAAATGAGATACAAGCATCAACTTCCTACTTCTGGCTGAGTAAAGCAGAACATGAAGAATCCTTCATGTAGTTAATACATTTCCGACTAAGAACATAGACATCCCACCCTGACTGTCAACCTTTTAATGACTTTCCATGTTGAAAGAACAGGTCAAAGTGATGACTTTTATCAAGCTAATTTACATCAGTGTGCCCACTCCTTAACTGACTCTCCACAAAACTGTGGCACTAAATTTCATTATTAATATGACACCTTTGATGCTTTGATTAGTACAACTGTTATTTATAAATACATATCCTATTTCTCTGACTGAAATTTTTCTTCACAATTAAAAAACAAACTAGACTCTGAAGATATTTGCAATTATCTTACAAGCATAAAACATAATACTAACACTAAATTAAAAATAAATAAGAAGGATAAAATCTTTGATTTTACCTCAAAAGATCAACTAGAAATTCAATTTACATATAATAATAGGAATACATACATGAAATAACATGGCTTGGATTTATTCAACAACCAGGGATCGAGAGATGCCTGGTTGAAGTCATCATTCATTAACTTTACTTCCAGTCTCTTTGAGCTGATCATATGAAAAACTTTAACATTTGATGAAATATTTACTTTATATAAAAAAATCGATATAAGCAAAAAATAGAACCTGTGTTGGGTGGTACCTGTGGCTCAAAGGAGTAGGGTACCAGCCCTATATGCCAGAGGTGACAGGTTCAAACCAGGCTCCGGCCAAAAACTGCAAAAAAAAATAATACCTGTGTTATAGTTTTGAGAAGTAATACATTTTGAGAAAATGCAGATAAGTTTTAAAATTTTTAGATCTAGGAAATGAGAGGTATTTATCTAAGATTTAACATCTTTAAATTTTAGTTCTTATTGTCAAAGGCAACACATACTGTATTATTAGCTATTTGTTGAGAAAATAAACTATCGTAAGGCAAATGCACCAAAATACTATCAAAGTCAAAAGGTCAACATAAGGCTAATGGAGCGATCCAGATATTTACAAGTATATATGTAACTGTCCTACAAATATAACTATAAGTAATCACAAGGTTAAAAAAAATGACCTGGAGAAATTCTGTAAATATGAAAATTCCCACATTTGAATAAAACCAAAAATAATGACATAATTAATTAGTGAGGTTTTTTTTTTTTTTAGAGACAAAACATTTTTGTTTTTTGGGTTTTTTTTTATTTTGTACGTGAGCTGTGAGGCAACAAATTGTAAAGTGCAACCTGGTAATGATCTCAATTATATTATTAAGAAACTAAACTAGTTTGCAACTAAAGTATAAATTGAATTCCTTATGTTTTGTAAGAGTTTGTGGTATGGATACATATCCATATACACAGCAATCTCTTATTTAATGGTGTCTTAAATCCCAGTAGAAATACTCAAGGAAATATTCATGGTCAGAGCTAAGCTGGCCCAGAGGAGCGAGGATAGGAATTTGTAAAGATATGACTGTTTCCAAGACCTCCAACTTTGAAAAGAGGAATTAATAGCTATAAAGGATGTATGACAGCAAAATTTCTCAAATATTTGGCACACTATTTGTCCCAAACCACAAAATGATGTGTAACCACTTCAAGGAAATCTCAGGAGTAAAAGAAAATGGTTTCTACTTGCGAAAAAAGGATCTGACAATTTGTCACCTTGGAAAGGTTCCATTTCATTTTTTGTGCAATTTGTTTTTTAAGTGTGAAGTACAGAAATAGTCAAACTCTGCAGTGCATACACCTCAACTCTTATCCATGGATTAATTCACAGGAGAATGTACTCCATACATTCAACCAGCCTGCATGGTGAAAGAGTTTGAAACATTTCCCTGTCACAGTTTTATTTATATTACATGAGTTTAAAAATAGGGAATTCTTCTTAATAAATAACAGAAACATGACAGCCCCACTCATGCCACTGACATATTATTTTCTTATCACCATGCAAGAACAGCTTTTTAAACAGTTGGCCACTGCTGCACCCCAAATTTACCAGACAGCCCGATTTTCCTGCATGTTAGCGATGGTTGCACCACAGAATCCATACTATACTATTTATTTTCATCTGACTTTAAAAAACCCACTTCTTATTTTCTACCTTATCATCTCATATTTATTTCTGTAAAATGACCTAAGTCATATTTTAAATTACATAGATCTTGGAAAAATAAATGAATAAATTATACATAGATATAACTTCTTAAAATAGAGATTTAAAGATATCTAGGATATTGGTCTCTCTTATTTCTCAACTCCCAGAGCAATGATCATTTGTTACACAATACAGCACTTTATTGTACATTTCCTCATCTTCTTGTTTCTGGTGTGTTTTAATATGAATAAATTATCTGATTTCTGATTTTAAGCTTCCTGTAGATGGGAACTCCATCTCTCACTTCATTTTACTTTGTTCATAGAGACTAGAACACTAGCAGATACAAGCGATTGCTCAACAACGTTGGAAATTAACTGACATGGAGGAGACAGATACATGGGTCATTATGAAAGTTTCGAGATAGTATTATAGTCCATTATTTCACTTCCAGGACACTGTAGACAGCGTCTTCTCTGATTCACTCATGCAAGTTCCAACTTGTTTGGCTTTTTCTATGTTGCTGGGTGGATTTTGTTTGTTATTGTCTGTGCAGATTTTATGATTCTTAACTTTTGCATATCTGAGACTTTTGTAATGACTCACCTACATTCAGTAGAGCTCATTATGTATGTCTTTCCCTTTAACAGGTTAGCCTGCACAATATAGCAGAACAACCACAGTTGGCCACCTCCCTACACTGTCTATCTTCTTAAGTTGACCTGATTTTCATGGCCTGGACAGGCACCACATGTCTGTAGCAGTATAGCAGGCCTAGTTTCTTCTGGTGACCACCTCCATATGTGAGCCACTGTGTTATGGTTTCATGGGGGGGGGTCAACTAGGTAGGTTCTCCAGTACTCTTCTTTCATTTATGCATTTTATGCACCTATCACAAGAGTAATGTTATCCCTGAATTCTATTTTTCCTCATTTATTCATCCCCAAATGTAAACTGCACAAACACACACACCCCGCTATACAAACATATATATATCTATACTCTTGCAGATGCATTCAAAATATTAATTCTTGGTTTATTATCTTGTTTAAATTTGAAATGTTTCACCCTATAAATTAAATTCTCATAGGGAAGTAAGAACGAATTTTGTTTTTAATTGACAGGTTAATTTTTAAGATTATGTCTATTAAAGCATACTCCAGCTAAAAGTAGTCTTTAAGATATAACCACATTGGTTACTCATGGAAAACCCTCCTCTTTGGGGGTTTTAAAAGATCACCAGATTGAATGCAAAGGACAATTAAATGTGTATAATTTTTTTGGTTTTCTCTTATTGAGTTTGATCTTTTGCTGGGATTTCTGTGTATCCTGGTAATCACCCTCACAAGTCTTCTGGAACAATCTATTATTGGTGCAACATACAAGTAGACTTTACATAAGAATGGACTTATGTTCTAAATTCTAAAATTTACATTAGGAGAAATTCTAATTACATTAGAAGAAATCATTTTTCTAAGCATCTTTTTTAAAGAATGTGCTACTCTAGAATTTTTTTATATATATGATTGAAACAAATAACGTTTGTATGCTATACAACACAGAAGACAGGTATGATGTTATTTCCCTACAGTAGTGGTCATCATCATCAATGTTTCTGAAAGTGCACAATAATCTAATGTACCAGTCAATTAATTTATCATAAAAGATGTTAGACAAACATCTAGCTCATTTAGATTTTTTTTTTTAAAAAGCCCTCATCTCAATTTCTGGTTATACATGAAATTATTTGTTTATATCAGGTATGAAAAATTGACATCTAATTATTGTGTTATGTAATCAAGATTTTAAAAGTGATTAATTTTTTTAATGAGCAAAAATAAAATGACCAATTGACATTCCTAAATATAATCAAATAAGTAAGTGTGAAAGTACTAAAGATGTAAAATTTGAATCAAGTTATTCAAAACACGTATATTTTAAAACACATGTTCCTGCATATACAAACTGCTGATCTTGGAAGTAGTCAATTTCCTGCATTAGTGACAATTCCTTAAGCTCTAGAAAGCTTAAGATCTACTTCTAATAAAAAAAGAAACTTTTTTAAAGTATCAAAACAAATAATTTTTTGGAAAAAATGAATATAAGGGGGAAGTGAATAGTATTTTGATTTATTGCCTCATAGTGTAAAACAAGTTACCCTTTGAAATTCCAAACAAAAAAGAAAAATATTATCTCTGATGAGTTACCTCAAAATATACACTTTGAAAATAATTACCAGAGTCAACAGGGCAAAGAAATCTTCAGATGTCCTGAATCTAAGCTGTATTCTTAGGAAATCCTGCAATGTGCCTGATCCATAAAATAAACCTAAGTAATCAATAAAATAAACAACACATACAGCCTTTGAGCACCCATTTCTCTACCAGATGCTTTCAAGTCCAATCAGTCCCCAAATTACATAAAGCATCAGAGACAGAAAAGTGTCCTATGTCTCTTTGTCACATACAAAGTGTATTGATAGTGGGCCTAAATCCAGAAATGTTTTGCTTTCCTCATGAATAAATTTGAGATCTGGAATAATTAATCCAAATTCCTTTCCATGCAGTCATGGCCTGGCATTTGTACAATGAGGCAGCACAATGGATATCAAGAATAGCTCCTAAGTACCCAAATATATGACGCAAACATTAACAAAACTGACAAGAGAAACAGACAGCAACACAAAAATAGTTAGGAATCCCAACCCACTTTCAATAATAGATATAGCATCCAGGCATAAAATCAATAGGGAAACAGATGTGAACATTTTAGACCAAATAGACTTAATAGACATACATGAATTCTGCCCAACAGAAGCAGAATTAACCATTATTATAAAGTATACATGGAACATTCTACAGGACAGATAACATATTAAGTCTCAAAAGTAGTAACAAATGTAAGAAAATTGAAATCATACCAAGTATCTTTGCTGACTGTAAGACATTGAAACTAAAAATCTATAGGAGGAGGAAAACTGGAAATGTCACAACTATATGGAATTAGACAACACAATTTTGAATAACTAATGTATTGAAGAAGAAATAAAAGGTGAGATTAAAAATATCTTGAGACATATGAAAACTAAAATCCAGCATACCAAAAGTTATAGAATACAAAATAGCACTGAGAGGAAAGTTTGTAGCAATCAATGCTGACATTGACATAGCAGAAAAATCTCAAAGGAACAACATAGCTTTAAATATCAAAGGACCATAAAATTAACAAACTAAGCCCAAAGTTAGCAGTAGAAAGAAACATATGAAAAAGTTGACAAAGCTTTATACTTTATAGAAGAAAAGAGAGAAGACTCAAATAATAGAATTGGAAATAAAAAGGAGAATTAAAACTAATGTAACAGTAATAAAAAGAATTGTAAGTGACTTACAAACAATTATATG
Organism: Galagoides demidoff; assembly: GCA_963574575.1. Taxonomy (NCBI): domain Eukaryota; kingdom Metazoa; phylum Chordata; class Mammalia; order Primates; family Galagidae; genus Galagoides; species Galagoides demidoff. The sequence goes on from CAUYQV010074734.1 coordinate 11,127, forward strand.
AGAAAAAATTGGATAACCTAGAAGAAATGGGAAAATTCGTAGAAACATAAAACCTACCAAGGTTGAATTATGAATAAATTGAAAACTTGTACAAACCTATAATTAGTAAAAAGATTGAATCAATAATCAAACACTTCCTAACAAAACAAACTCAGGGCCAGATGGCTTCAATGGACAATTCCACCAAACATTTTAAGATAAAATAAAATCAGTCCTTCTAAAATTCTACCAAAAAATGGAGGAAAGAGAATATTCTCAAATTCATTTTATGAGGCAAGAATTATCCTAATACCAAAGCCAGAAACAAACACTCTAAGAAAAGAAAATTACAGGAAAGTAATTTTGATGAATATAAATGTAAAAATGCTCAACAAAACACTAGCAAAACAATTTCAAAAGTACATTAAAAGGATCATAAACCAAAACTAATTTATAATACCCAAAGAAAGCAAGGATGGTTCAACATACAAAAAACCAATCAATATGATTTAACATATTAACAGAACAAAAGTCAGAAATGTGTGATTATCTCAATAAATAAACAAAAATGATTGAATAAAACCCAACATCTCTTCATGAGAACACATTCTCTGTTCACCGGCAACATGCTCTTATATGTAGAAAAGTTTAAAAATCACACACACACCTGTTAGAACTATAAACAAACTCAGCAAAGTTTCAGGATACAAAATAACTAAAGAAATTTAATTGTGTTTCCATACACTATCAAGGAACAACACAATAGAAAAATTAAGAAAAAATTTATGACAAATAATAAAATATTTAGGAATTAATCAAGGAAGCAAAAATCTTACACAATGAAAACTATAAAATTTTGGTGAAAGAGATTGATAACACAAATGGAAAGACATTACATATTAATGGGTTGGAAGATTCAATATTGTTAAAATGCCCATATTACTCAAAGTTATTTAAAGAGTCACAGAAATTCCTATCAAAATAACACTGGCAATATTTTATAGAAATAAAAATGTTCTAAAATTCATATTGAACCACAAAGAACCCTCAATAGTCATAAGAATCTTGAGAAAGAACAGAAATAGAAATTTCACCCATCCTAATTTTGAAAAATATTCCAAAGCCACAGCAACCCAACCAGTAAGATACTGACATAAAGTTAGTACATAAATGCAGGGAGAATGGGGCTGAAGATCCCATTCCTGGCAAGAGAAAACACCTCCAGAAAAGGAGAAAAACAGGGAAGTAAGCCAAGCAAGGTGGAATGAGAACAGTTTATCTAGCTTACTTTTAAACCAGAAGCTAAATTACTTATCTGAGCAGTTCCTGATTTTACTAGAATCCTGGCCTGTAAGGGATACAGCTTGCAAACACCCCTGCTGGGTCTGTAAACACCCAGAAGAAGAATGGCCATAGAGGAAGCTATGGGTGTCCCCAAGGCCTAGGAAGGAACATTAACTGGACCATTCCCTGCCCAGTCAACAGTAAAAGCAAGTACTCAGTGTGGGGATTTGTATTATGGCCAGGGCAGAAATCAAGGGAACAGCTTGAGCCCTGAAATATGGGAAGGAAGGTTTTTACCCTAATCATGGAAGGAAAAACCTTCGGGGAGAGATCAGAAGAAAATTCTTCTCTTCCAGTGATTCATCAGAGAAGCCTGATACCATTGCATCTACTCCACAGAGAACTAAAGGCAATTAACCTCTCCCAAGGAATCTGTGTGAGTGACCACAGACAGGAGGCTGCCCCCAAACAAGGCTCAGGTTTTGGATTTCTCAAGCCACTCAGACCCTTACAATTAATGATTATAGAAAGAACTAACTACTCAAAGAAACTGCTGATATTTTTGTTCCCTTCCTTACCTTCGCTTACCCTCTGAGCTAAATTAGACAATAGCCTTCAATAAAAGTAGAGTATGACAAACAGTCAGGGCCACTTGCTAGAACCCCACAAACTAGCCGTGGTCCCTGGTTCCCACCTTTTAAAACTCTATTCTGCACATTCTGTCAGGCAGTCACTTGATACACTAACACATGTAGTCAATGCTTCTGAGATTTAATTCTTTCTACTGGGATTTTAACAAGTTGGACAAATATATTCAGTTACAGTCAAGGGTACACAAAAAATTAGGTAAGATTATCTCAATGTTGTGTCTTGATCCACAACAACTTCTCTCTCTACCATATTATACAGTTTGATTATTTATGTTCTGTCTACTCCTAATTAGCACAAGTCTACATGAGGTTTTTAAAAAGGCAAATAAAGAAAATGAAAATATTTAGTCTTTAGGTGTACAATTCTAGACTAACTTTTTCAAAAGGTTAAGAAATCAGAGATACTTTCAAAAGAGGAGCACAATGGTGGCAGACGGATAATGGACAACCATAAATCCCTCACTCAGCCTACCTGTGTTTCACCTTCTTACTAATGGAACCTAGTAAAGACAAAAGAGTCCCTTCTTAGGCTTCCTCTCTACTTAGTATAGACGTGACTGAGTCTAACCCATGAGATATAAGAGGAAGACTTCTAAAGATACACTTAGGAAAGATACTAAAAAAAAGCATTAGACACAGAGAAACACGAATATGAGAAACAAACTCGTCAGACTCAGGACGTGATTCCTGGAACTGACACAGCCGTCTTGTGTCTATGGGAGAAATTCACACAAAATTATTGGGTCATTGTGGCTCTAACTGTGTTTAACTTCTGGTCAACCCACGGAAGACTAGTTATGTGAAAACCCTTTGTTATTTTAAAAAAATAACTTTTTAAAGCCACAGTAACTGAAGCTATATGCATTATTTAGACTTAAAATCATTCCTGACCCATATAAAGCTTTTTTCTTGAAAATTAACATTGTTGACTAAGAGCTGAGTTTAGCACAAATTACTGTCTTAAAAATAATACTCTTTCAAATTCATCAGTTCTGGGTGCTTCTAATAGTCACTTTTTAATTTATTAATTAAAAATGCTTAGAATAAAATAAATAAAATAGATGATGATTCAGTGAAAGTTTAGGTTTATGACCCAATTCATTGAGACAAGTTTGAGATCGTCACACATTTGAGACAAGTACAGAACTATGGGCTCTCTATGAGGTAAAAGGGAGCTACAAACAGAAATATTTTAAAAAGCGAGATTTTCAGATAAATAAGAGTTATTTCACATATTTTAAAGTTAGGATGGCAGCTCCAAGTTATGTAAAGAATTTCTGCTTTCAAGGCATCAAAATGTCCAGTGAAAATCTATATTTCACACCATATGGAAACTTTGTAATAAGAACCAAAAGCTAGTAAAACATCTTTTACTCTTTCTAAAAATATTAACCAATTACTGTTTAAAAAACAACAAAGGGGTCCAAAGCATCAAAATTAGAAGCTTGTAGCTTACACTCTTGTATTTGCTTATGTTACATAAAATTATAACAATTAGTTGCAATACTTTAGAAGATGAATATCATGCTAAGTTATTGGAAATTAACTTCAAATAATATTTACCTGTTTCTTTGTCAGTGGAATGTTATCCACTCAGAGCCTGACTGTTGGTGACTAAATGATGAATATTCTGTGTCTCTCCATGTCAGTCCCTGGGCATTTATTATGTAATAAATCTTCAGTAACATTAGCTGAAGCTCAAGCTCACCTTTCTGAAAATTGTGAAGAAGTTTAGCTCAATGTTAATACAATTTTTCATGTGTAATAGAAGAGGAAATCATCAGTGGCCTTCACCAAAATATATGACAGTTACTGAAGAATAAATAGTTTGAAAGCTAAACACTTGTTTTGGAGCGTGTGTGTTTGTTTTTTTTGTTTTTTTCCTAGACCATTCTATTTCTCTTTGGCATTTTAAAACAATCATCTGGTAGCCCCATACCTGGTTAAACAAACCACAAGACTAGATGCATTAAAAGGAGGCTGTTGTTGCCTTGTACTTATTCCAAGTAAATTCAACTACTTTAAAGTGTTTTCCGAGATCAAGAATGCAGAGAGCAGAATTTTCTGTCTGTGCTTTGAGTCTATTCTCTGTTAACCTTTCTCTGAAAAGACACACCACACATTATTTTCAGACAATTGTTCTGTTCAGAGAAATGCTAAGAAGAAATAAGCATTTGCACTTGAAGTGTGAAGAACATTTTAATGGTGTTAGAAATAATTTTGCTTTGAGAGCTACCAGGCTAACAAAAATAACTAAAGAAAAATAGTTCAAAAATGTGCTGAAAAGATATTTAGATTTATCACCGAACTTCATCTCCTGTTACTCAGACCGATTCTTTCACCAGCTGATAATAAACGTCGTATCTTCACAGTCATGTCCCAAAAGAAAAAGTAGGTCAGCATCGAGGTGTAAGGTACTTCATCTTTTCAAAAATGACAGACATTCCAAATAAATGACTAAAGGTCTAAGATGTTAATCCCTCAAAGTTGACAAAAAGAAAGTTTCAAAAACTTATATATTTTCTCACAATGACAAATAATTTGGATGTAATTGGGGTAGATTATAACTTAGCTTTTCAGATAGTAAGTGAAATTGCAAGTGACATATATCAGGCATGAACTCATCCTACCAAATGTATGCTGAAAATCTGTACCATGGTTTGTTTAATGAATGCTTTAAGAATTAAAAGATTGGCTGGGCATATGGCTCACACCTGTAATTCAAGCTCTCTGGGAGGCCAGAGCAGGAGGATTGTTTATACTCAGGATTTGAGACCATCCTCAGCAAGAGCAAGACCAAGACTGTGTCTCTACTAAAAATAGAGCAATTAGATGGGTGTGGTTGCAGAACCCTGTAGTCTCAGCTACTTGGAAGGTGGAGGCAGGAGGATCGCTTGAACCCAGGAGTTTCAGGTTGCTGTAAGCTAAGTGGGTGTCATGGCAGTCAAGGCTGTGAGAGAGAGAAGGAAAGAGAGAGAGAGAGGGAGAGGGAAAGGGGGGGGGAGGAAAGAAAGAAGGAATGAAAGGAAGAAAGAAATTTAAAGATTTTATTATTTAGAACAGGTTTAGGTTTATGGTAAAATTGAGCATAAGGTACATATACCCACTACTCTAATTCTTCTCCACCCAAATCCCTGCTCCCAGAGTGTAACTGTACATTTGTCTCAGCTTAGGAACCCATGTTGACATATTATAATCACCAAAGTCCATAGTTTACAGTAGGGTTCACTCTTGTGCTGTATATTCTATGGGCTCAAAAAAATGTGTTATGGTATTTATTCACCATTGCCGCATCACGCAGAGTAGTTTTACTACCCTAAAACTCTTCTCTCCTCCACCTGTCCACCCCTGCCTCCTACCAACCTCTGGAAATGATGGATCATGGCATTGCCACCATAGTTTTTACCTCTTCTTGAATCTACTGTATTTCACACAGTCTGAATCTAACAGCATGCAGCCTTTTCAGACCATCTTCTTTTATAATAATTAGTCGTTTTATAGCCTGATAGCTTTTATCCTTTTATTCCTGAATAGTATTCCATTGCATAGATGTACCAAAATTTCTTTACCTACTGACTTGCTGTAGGACATTTTGGTTGTTTCCAAGTTTTGGTAATTTGTATAAAGGTGCAATAAACCTCTGTGTGAAGATTTTTGCTTAAATACAATCTTGAACTCCTTTGGATACATCCCATAGAGTGGTATTGTGGAGTGTATGGTAAGAGTATATTTATTTTTATAAGACACTGCCAAACTGCTTTCAAAATTGGCTTCACCATTTTGCATCCCCAGCAGCAACAAATAAGCCTTCCTGTCACTCACATTATTGCCAACATTTGGTGCCTGCAGTGTTTTAGATCCTGGTTATTCTAATAGGTGTGTAGTTGTATCTCACCATTGTTTTAATTTGCATTACTCTCATTTTGCTGTTTAAAGATAGTTGCAGGTAACAAACTTAAATTTGCAATTGAAAAGACAAGCATACAAACATAACATAATTAATGCTCAAAGCGGAAATAATCAAACATGCCTTATTTCAGGTATATTCCAATGATATGAGGCAATGATAAAGAATAAGGGTGTCAGGTTCAGATGTTACGGGTTCACATTTCATTTCTATCTGGAGTCTGATCTTTGGACATTGACCTTATCTCTATGAAGTGTCAGTTTTTCAATCTTCAAACTTTTTTTTTTTTGGTCATTATTTTCATATGTGTTTCCTGAGAAATTCATTGTGGTTTCTGTCTCTGCTGGATAAACTTCTTCTCCCACCCTTCCCTGGCTCCCTCTCCTTTTCCTATCATCTTTTCTCCTTTCTCCTTCTTTCCATCTGTTTCTATTAAGGAAAACAAAAGTTTGAAGAAGTGTATCTGCAATCTTTTCTATTCTAAGGTAAATATCTTAGGAAATCTTTCAGTTCAGTTTGGCAGCTGTATTTTCACTAAATACCTGTGCTTTGAGCATTCTGTCCTCTTTGTTCCAATAGGCGTGTGCGCACACACACACACATCTACAAACACACACGCACTTGCACCGCTAGTGCTCCAAAATCAAATAGGCAACCCAAAGAGGACTCTGTCCTAGAATCCAGAAATTCATCTGACTTATTTCTTAACTAAGAAACTTCTTTCAAAATCCCAACACTGTCATGAAGTTCATCCTGGTAATTCGTGTGCTTAGGAGTTCACCTGTTCACAACAAAAAGCAGGGACCCTTGGGGAGACCATGATATAGGTACATTCACTTTGTGGTAACTATGTCTCTGTGCACTTATGACAAAATCTATCAAATTTTAAACATTTAAACTCTAACTCAGTCTTTTGCCCTACCAACTGTTTGCCCAGTTGTCCAAGTCCTAAACTTAAGAAACCACTCTGCTTCCTGTATGGAGCTTCTCCCGATCCCGCATGTTCCCTTGTATGTCTGAAGTGTTTTCTGAATTGGACATGCTGCCTACTGCCACCTGCTCCCATGGGTCAGACCTGAGACATGAGCATTTCATCTGACTGCCCTGCATTCCAATCTGGTCCTTTCCCACTCCTAATTCATCTTGTGCATTACCACTAGAATTATCTTACACCATCCCACACCCAAATACAATCCTATCATGTCTCATCTTGCCCATTGCCAAAATTCCAAAATGGTCCCATAAGGAGCTTCATAATCAGAACTCAGCCCACTCTCCAGTCTCTTCTCCAAGTCCTTCCATTTGAATTTCCCCAGACACTCCAGGGCCTATGCCATGCAATCAGCTCTCTAGCCAAGTATAATTACATCTTAGTTCTGTTCATTCATTCTCAGTAATATTGTCCTTGACTGAAATGCACTGTAGATGCACTATAATGCAGTGTGCATACAGGCCTTTCATCATTGTTCATGTCAATCCCATTAGGCTGTAATAAGCTCTTTGGGAGCGAGCCTCTGCGTTATCCACCTTTAATATCTTATAAACAACAAAGAGTTGAATTTTACTGGGAACATCTACACTTATTAGAACTTAAAGAAAGAGGAGCTCTCTTTAAAAATATATTCACTAAGAATATAAACATTTCTCTCTTAAAGAAATGTTTTATAAGTTTGTCTCTCTTTATTTCCTGATAAAATTTGTCTCCCTGCCCTTGAGTTTTTTCTTCTATATTAAAATATACAGGGACTTCCTTCCTACATGACCTTTTCCAATCACTCTGAGCCAGGTGCTCAAGTGTCCAGCTTGGCCAAATGAGGCTCAGAAAGCTTTGTCTAAATTCTGGTCTTCTTGGTTATTTCTTGTAGTCACCCACCATTCATTTTGTTTATTAGGGTAATTTTCATCACATTCTCATTTTTACTTCAGTACAAGAGAGTTAAGGTGTATTAAAGGAACCAAGAATGACCCAATGGATATCCTCATACTCAGCACCCAACTTACAAAGTCCAGCGTTCCTATGGAATTCCTCCAAGGATCTAATGTTATTCTTTTTTCTACCCACAACTATTCACTATTTTAACTTTAGTGATTATTACTATAACATTTTATAATTGTGTCTGTATACATCATTTTTAAGTATTATGTTATGTTTTTAATTATATAGAAATGCTATCACATAGCACATCTTCTACAAACTATGTCTTAGTGAATATACTTACTCGGATCTATCATATTCACAAATAGCTCCAATTATTTTACTCTTATTGTCATATAAAACCTAATTATGTTAACAGATTGTACTTCATTCCTATATTTATAACATATTTACAGTTCAGCTAATAATATTCTTCTAGGTATCGTATTGGATACATCTATACAGATTTCTACAAGCTACAATATGGGCATAGAAGAGGTTAATTTTTTTACAATTTTTCTCTCTACCATACAGTAAATATATACCAGGTATCTTATTGGAATTTTATTGATTACATATTAAATTCCAAAAAATTTACATTTTCACAGTGTTAAGATCATGTCTGCCTTAATATGTTCCAATAAAATGATTAATTTTCTTCACAGATACTGTTCGTATGTTGTTTAAATCTAGTAAATCATAAGTGTTACATTTTCTTTCCTTTTTAAATAAATAACATCTTTATTTAAAATTATATAAATTTTCACATTTGAGATCTAGGGATCAATTGATATTTTTATATTGATCATATACCTAAAACATCCTGATCAATTTATTAATTATATTAACTTTACTACTCACTCAGAATATTTCATCAGATTTTTCTAAGTCAAAATTATAGTGTCTGTGTAGCTGGACTACTTTCCCTTTCTTGCCAATTCTTACACTTTGTATTTCACTTATGTTTTCTTTTTCTCTGGCTGAGATCTGCACAATATTGAATAGAAGTGGTGATGCCAAGTGTCCTTGTCTGGATCCCAATTTTAGCCAAAATACATTCAATGCTTCAGTTTTAAATATTATGTTAACTGGAGGTTCTGGGTAAGGACTGGTTATCACTCCAAAGAATGTTTCCTTAATCCCTAATTGGTTAAGTTTTTTTTTTTTAATCATATACGTGTGACCAATTTAATATAATATGTTGACCTGGTCAAAAGTTTTATCTTTAATGTATAAAATGTGGTAAAATGCATTAATTAGTAACTAGTGTTAATACATCCTTGAACATGTAGAGCACACTTTCTTTATTCATGAAGGATTATTTGCTTAATATACTGTCAAATTTTGATTAACAATATTTGTCCTGGATTTTACATTTATGTCAATTAATAAGAATGTCTTACAATGTTTCTTAAAAAAAAAAAAGTCTCATCAGATTTGGGTATGAAGCATCTAGTAGCTTCATGAAATCAATTTGCAAAATTTTCTCATTCTTTTCAATCTTATAAAATCTTACTAGATGGAAACAACATACCTTAAATGTATTTCATAACTTTTTGATCTTGAATGCCATGTTTTAATGTAATAAAATATACACAACATAAAATGTGTTACCGTAATCATTCTTAAATGTGCATTTCAGTGGTATTAGGTGCATGCATGTTGGTATTAGGTGCATGCATGTTGTGCAAAGATTGCCACCACCCATCTCCACATTTTTTCATCTTTACTAACTTCAACTCTGTACCCATTAAACACTAATTGAAAGGTTTTTTTTTTAATCTACTGATCTT
>CAUYQV010074737.1:0-28432 GCA_963574575.1 Galagoides demidoff
AGCAACCTCCAACTCCTGGGCTCAAGCGAGTCTCCTGCCTCCGCCTCCCAAGTAGCTGGGACCACAGGCGCCCGCCACAACGCCCGGCCATTTTTTGGTTGCAGCCATCATTGCTGTTTGGTGGGCCCGGGCTGGGGATTCAAACCCGCCACCTTAGGTGTACGTGGCTGGCGCCTTAGCCGATTAAGCCACAGGCGCCGAGCCTGAGCTTCCATTTCAACACTATCATGAAAGACAAGCAAGTTAGAGGAAAACTTTGAATGAAACTTTATTTTACTTGGAATCACTCTCCATAAAAACTATATTCAGTAGTTCCCAAGGGAAAACCAATACTGTGGTTGCAAGAAGGAAACAGGGGTCTTGAAAAGAGACAGTATAAGGCAGCAGTTCTCAACCTGGGGGTTGTGACCCCTTTGGGGGTGGAATGACCTTTTCACAGGAGTCACCTAAGACCATCCTGCATATTAGGTATTTACATTATGGTTATTAACAGTAGCAAAACTACAGTTCTGAAGTAGGAACAAAAATAATTTTATGGTTGGGGGTCACTACAACATGAGGAACTGTATTAAAGGGTCGTGGCATTAGGAAGGTTGAGAACCACTGGTATAAGGGATCCAAAAATTCAGGCAATGACAGATAAAAATACAAGAAACGCAACTTTCCTTGAATCTCACTTAGATGGTAGATAAAAGCTACTTTCTTAGATTAACAATTGGACCAATCCTTTAAGTTTAGTGTGAGTCAGTACACTGAGTACTGACTGAGTCTCTAAGACTGTGGCTATTTGCAGGATGTTACTGTTCATTCTTGAGTTTAAGCTTCAGGCTGTCTTGGCTTGGTTCATCTGTCATGGCTGGTGCAGAAGAAAGCCTGAGAGAGCTTAAGTAGCAGCGATACTTTATCTGAAAAGAAGTAGTACTGAGCACATAATTTGAAACATACAGTATTGTTCCAAAAATTAGTTTATTGTGTGTTTTCAGGTTTTTCAGTTACCCTGACATTTGTTTAAGGTTTACAAAACAGACACAAATTGCATCAAACAAAAATAAAACTCCTGAACTTGTTGGTCTTTGGTTTTTCTTTTGAGATCTGTGGTGTTTGGCTTCCTATCCTGACCTCGATATGATTGTGGGAAAAGGAGAGGAGAGAGTCTTCCGTTCCTCATTCTCTGAAGCTGCACCATTCCCAACAGCTCGAAAGTCATTTTCCACTCTGATGTCCTGTGTTTCTTGTTTTATTTTGTATAAAGTTGACTGGTGAAATAAGGACAAATCACCAAAGGGTAATTTTAAGATTTTGCAGTCTTAGAGGTGTAGAAAGAGAGAGATGGCTAGCACTTTCAATCTGACCCTACTGAGGCCAGCCCCAGGTGCCCCACCTGTCTCACTGTTACAGAGAGCTGTTCCGCATTGTCTGGAGATGGCTACAATTCAGAGAGGGGAAAAAGGAAGGTCTGTTTAGTGTAATCTGAATACCAGCACAAAGCCTGCAGGTGTCTTCCCTAGAGGAACACAAACACCACTTCTTTGGGGTAGAAGAAGCCTTCTCAGACTTGTTTAGAGAACAAGGACGAGGTAGATGCCCCAGCAGTGATGATAAAGTATGTCTCAAGGAGAGCAGGTGCTGATAAGCACAGACCCTCCCCTACTCCAATCCTTTCCTTTCTCTCTTTAAACTACCGTTTCTATCGGAGACTCTTTCTGCAAAGTGTGAAGGAAAGAAAATTAGACGGCTCGTTAATTTCTTTCTGGAGTAATATTTGTTTCAAAGATAGTTAAACATAATCTGGAAAAGAAAAAAGCCCTACTGTTTCTAAATTTTATTCCCATAAATAAACCAGTTTAACTCGATATTGATAATAAAATCATACTTAGAATAAATCCCAATTCGATGACACTTCTGAGTGCCCCTGAGGCACTTTGCTGTGTGAGTTGACCTCGTCTAGACCTGGCCTCCATGGACGTTTATTTTGTGTCATCACTGCTGCCTCCAACACACTCCACGCCGTGCCTACATCCTGGCTGTTCTACTGGGGGGCTAACGCTTTGGTACTGATGACTGAGTTATCTTACCACTCTGGGTGCGTTTCCTAAGTGTCCTCAGGAGATGGTGAACTAGAGCAGAGGAGCAGGGAAGGGTCACTTTTGTTCCCTTACCTACTAAAGATGGGGAAAGAATACCCAGAGGAAATGAGGCCTTTTGAAACTCCAAAATGGGGATTTGAGAGCAATGCAGCCTTCTGGAAACTGGAGTGTTAAGGGAAGTCACCTTCTGTTACAGGAAGAATGAGTGGGGTGATGGGCAGGCCAGGCTCTGTGACAGCTGCAGGGACGGCAGCCTCCTGGGAAACAGGAGTGACTTCATTCAGTCAGACTCAGAACTTGGGTTGAAGGAAGATCACAGACCCCACTCTTAAGTTGTTTGTATTAAAATGTATCCATTAAAAGGGGCCAAATAGTTGAATATGACTTGCTTGTAAATTTTAAGAAGTTGAACTTTAGGTTACTTTCTTTCCTGCCCCCCTTATCTCTCCTCTCCCTCTTTCTCTTTCCCTCTCCCCCCTCCCCTCCCCTTCCCTTCCCTTCCTTTCTCTTCCCTTCCCTTCCCCTTCCTCCTTGCCTCCCTCCCTCCCTCCTTCCTTCCTTCCTGAAAGTTAATAGTTTATCAGTTAAGAACTTGGGACCTGGTTACCTATATGTTCTTAAGTAAGGCACTAATCTTTTTCTGCCTCAGTTATCTTTCCTATAAAATGTGGACAGTTTTGCTACCTAGCAGAGATTTGCTTTAAGATTATAATTATGATTTTTTTTTAATTTTGGGGAATGAAACACTTTTTCGGAAGTGTGTGTAATTATGACTTAAAATTCTGCCTTTTTGTTAAGTGTTTTCCCACCGTTGATTCAAAGAGTCTTTCTAAACACCTGCTGGGGGTGGGACTTGGCAGGGGCCACATGCTGGGGCCCTCTGACCAGAAAAGAGGAAATACAAAAGCTCCACTGAGTCACACCCAGAATACACAGCTCTCTTTTAGTATGTGATCAACTTTTTCATTATTTCTGTATCAACATTTTTCCTAAATATGCCCTATGACACCAAAAACATACATTTGTGTGGTAATAAACACTTAATATTTTTATGTTTTATTTTCTAAAAATTGTGGTCAAATACACATAAACATAAAATTTATTGTCTTAACCATTTTCAAGGGTATGGCTCAATGATATTATATACACTTTAAAGCTGTCACCACTGTCCATCTCCAAAACTTTTTCATCTTCCCAGATTGTAACTCTGTACATACTAAACAACTACTCATTCCCCGCCCCCCGACACTATTCTGCTTTCTGTCTCTATGATTTGTCTGCTCTAGGTACCTTATAAATGTAAAGTCATATGCCATTTGTCTTTTTGTGACTGGCATATTTCACTCAGTGTGACTCCTTGAAGCTTCACCTGTGTGGTAGTATATGATGGGATTTTCTTCCCTTTGAAGTCTGAGTAATATTCCATTGTGTGTACGTGTCACATTTAAAAGATCTGTTCATGCACTGAGGAACACGTGACACTTGTATTGTTCCCACCTTTTATCTGTTGGACACAATGCTGCTATGGACGTGGTGTACGTAAACAATATTTTGATAATAACTATGACCTCAAAATCTGATATCAAAACACCTGCTTGCTAGTAACAGGTAAAAACATTTCAATTTTATGAAGATAACTCATTTACTCCTTCAACAAACATTCACTATCTCTGAGTGACAGGTGCAACCCCCAGAGTTATCACAGAGCTTCAGTCACCTGGGGAGGAGAGCCTGACAATCAGAGGACATGCCCGTGTAATTATTTGTTGCAGCCAGTGCCATGAAGAAAAAGAGCCAGATGCATTGAGAAAGTATTAATTGAAGGACCTGGGTCAGGCAGGGTGGTCAGGGAAGGGCTTTCTTCTTTTATAAGGCATTATTGTTTTATTTTTTCAATATTTATTTGGGATTAATTTGAGGGTACCTATGATTAGGTTACATTATATCTGCAGGATAAAGTCTGAGTTATAGCTGTCACCTTCCAACAAGTGACATTTGTGTAGGGGCCTGAGGCTGAGAAGAAACCAGAGGTACCGAGTAGGAAGGAAGAACCTCCTGGGTGGGGACGCTGCACGGGCAAGTATGGAGTAAAGCTCCTGGACTGTTTTTCCGGTCCCCTCACTGAGGATCAATTCTGACGGGGCTTCTGTTTGCTGAGCAGGACTTGAGCTCTTAATGTTCCAGCAGGTCACTTTGGGTTTACCAATCAAAAATAAAATTGCCTGCTGTTGATGTGCTATATGACTTGGGAACTACAGCATTTTAGGGTTGGGTAGAGGTGTGAATATCCTTCTCCAGGCTGTACCCAACCCAGCCCTATTTTAGAGTCTGGGACTCTGAGGTGTCCATAAAAATCCTTGCTGGGGCTTTCTGTATGAAAAGTATGGAAAGGTAAGGGGGTGAAGCTCTCAGACCATTTTAGGAAGGGAGGTGCTGTTTCAGTATGAAGTGTACCCTTCTTGAGTGAAAAGTGCTTTGAAAACTTATAATTTTCCTCCTGTCCATGTTACATATTTTTTTGACCCAGAGTGCAATAAGTCTCAAGTCAGGTGACTTTATGTTGTGCAGTGGGTTGCTAAGAAAGAAACCCAGGGCTCCCAGGGGGCCACCATAAGTAGCAAACCAAAATGGTGTTAAGTGGGAGCAAAAATCGACATTTGCAATCTCAAAAGCTTTCCTTTAAGCCCATGTTAGCATGCAGGTCCTCCTTGAGACTGTGCCCCTGTCTCCTCAGGCCTGGGCGCCAAAACTGTTTCCTCAGGCCCACTTTATGGAGAACTGAGTGCTCAGAGCATGCAAATGTGATGGAAGGTCTTTCCTAATGTGCAGTGACGCTGATGCCCACAAACACCTGTTTCTATTTAGATGTCCCTGAGACAGGGTGTGGTCACTGACGGTTTAAATACATGAAGCTCTTTGTTGTTTCTGTTGCTAATGTAATAATTTTACCTACATTTAAAAAAATTAACGTGACCTCTTAGGACCTGGAAACGTTTCTAATTATGTCAGCCTCAGATAGCCCAGGAATGCGCTTTTGTTTTAGTTTGTGCAGCTTGGTGCCTCTGTGTCCCTTTGGTCTGGAGTGGCTCTCTTTTGTTTGCTTATCGGTATATTTTTACATGTGTTCTATATAGTCTTTTTCAAATCTTTTTTTCAGCTCACATGCAAAATATATTTTACTTCACTGAAGTAACAAAACCTCACAAAACCTATATTTATTCTGACTCTAAGAGGGAAAGTCTGTCATTTTCTATTTTATAATACTCTCTTTAATTATGTTCTCATTCATTCTTCTAAATGCTAGTCATGGCCTACTAAAGTATTGTCATGATTCGCTAATGGAATTAGGCCTATGGCTCATTTCCTGTTCAGAGCCTGAAAGCGCCTTCAGGACAGCAAGGTGGTTTTTCTTAGGGCTCAGAACAGGCCAGGTGTTTCCAGTGGATAAAGGTTAAATTGTGTGAGTTTTGAACTCTTTGGCATTGAATCAGGTTGGCTTGAACCATAGAGAGAAACATTTCTCAATGGGCATTCTCTGCCTGCAGAGGAAGATACTTCTGTCAAGTTTGACCTTCTTTGGTAAAAATTCCAACCAGTTAGGACCCATTTCTTGCTGTCGATTGTTCTCTTATTTGTTTGACAATGAACAGCTTTAGGGAGGCAATTTGAAATTGACCATTTCTCTAAGTTTCCCCATCCACAAGATGAGGAGACATTCCTCAAGGGGTTGTGAAAATTAAATTAAATATTCTAGGCAAAGCACTTAGAAAACATGGTAATTCTTCAGTGTTAACCATTATTACTGTTGTCAGTTTTGCTTTCAACTAGGTCAGCTGCTGAGACTCCACAACATTCTCCATCTTTGTATCTGGTATTTCAGCCTGTGATGTTACGAGAGGTGATCAGGAGAAGGCTGTCCTAGTTCATTCGGGCTGCTTAAACAAATACCACACGCTAGGTAGTGTAAGTGACAGAAATTTATCGCTTACAATTTTAGCCTGGGAAGTCAGGATCATGGTGGATTAGGGGTCAGGCAAGGGGAGCCACAATTCAGTTTATAGACGGCATTTTCTCCCCTGATGTGGTTGAAGTAGACAACTAGCTGTCTGTAATCTCTTTTATAAAAGTACTAATTCTGCGTTTAATCACCTCTCAAAGGCTCACTTCTGGATGCCATCACTTTGGGTGTGGTATACATCAATTTGGGGAGAAATGAGCATTCAGATTATACCAAGATGGAAGAAAAAGAAGTTTTAGGAGGCCAGATATTGTATCTTTTTAACCATTATTTTTTTTTACCCTTTTTTTCTAAAGCAGTCATTACCTACTACTTTGCACTGATGCCTTCCTCTCAGCTCACATCTGTCATCATAGCGGGGATTTCTTGAGACCAGCTGAGGGAGGACAAAAACTAAGTGTGTCTCATAATGGATCAGCTAAGCACACTGACGTGAGCTGAAGATGGACTGTTCCTTCACCTTGGCCTTTCCTGAGACCCTGAAAGACATTGGTGAAAGGCAGAGCTGCACACTAGTACTGCATGAGGCCGTCTACTTTGTGTGGAAAAAGGAGCACCTAAGGTAAGAACTTTCATGGCTCCAGAGAAGGGTATAAATGACTTGATGGAATTTTTTTTCTTTTTTTTTTTGTTTTGAGAGAGTCTCACCCTGTTATCCAGGCTAGACTGTTGCATTAGCCTAGTTTACCATAGGCTCAAACTTCTGGGCTCAAGCGATCCTCCTGCCTCAGCCTTCTGAGTAGCTGGGATTACAGGTGCCTTCCATGCTTGGCTAATTTTTCCTCTCTCTCTCTCTCTCTCTCTCTCTCTATTCCTTTAGTAGAGATGTGGACTTGCTCTTGCTTAGGCTGGTCTCAACCTCCTAAGCTCAAGTGATCCTCCCATCCCAGCCTCCCAGAGTGCTAGGATTACAGCCTGAGACGTTATACCCTTCTAGACTTGATGATTTTTTAAAAAGTGCACAGAGCCAAGTATGGTGGCATATCCCTGTAATCCTAGCACTCAGAGAGGACAAGGCAGGAGGATCACTTGAGCTCAGGAGGTCAAGACTAGCCTGAGGAAGAATAATACCACATCCTGTACTAAAAAAATAGAAAAATTAGCCAGTTGCAATGGTTTACACTGTTGACCTGGCTACCTGGGAGGCTGAGGCAGGAGGATCACTTGAGCCCAGAAGGATTACTTGAGCCCTGGGGTTGGAGGTTGCAGTAAACCAGGGCAATAGACAGAGACTTTTAAAAAAACCAAAAAGGCACGTAGAGGGGATAAAACTTCTGGGTAAGAGGTATGTGGATGAACCTATGGGAGAGGTCCTGAAATATGAAGATCTTTGAATTGTATGTAAACACACACCACGAGTCACTAGCAGCTAAAGTACAGAGAACCAAAGGGATAGGATGAATTGGCCAGTGGGTGTCAGCCTCCGTCCTCAGCCTCCTCAGTGCATGAGTGATGGCTCATGATGGAGCATCAGGAAGGCAGAGAGGGAGTCTCTGCTGGTGCTGGGCAGCAAGGCCTCCCTCTAACTCTGGCTGATCAGCTACTGCGGCTGCTGATGTGTCGGATCCGTCAGCTCAGTGAAGCTGAGTCCTTCTGCTGATCAGCGAGGCACTGTCGCAGTTCTGTTACGTAGGACCCTTCCTATCCTGGGTAGTTCAGTGATTCACACTCACTGGGATTGATACATACTCTGGATATGGATTTGTCTTTCCTGCCCTTGTGCATCACACTAGCCAAGGGCTGACAGAGTGTCTGATTCACCAACGTGGGATTGTGTCCAGCTTCTCTTTGGATTAAAGACTCACTTTATGGCAAAGGAGAGGTGCACACACCATGGGATCCACTGATTCTGTGCCACACCATTCAGAAGTTGCCATTCTGATAGAACAGTGGAAAAGCCTCTTAAAGGAGCAGCTGCATCACCAGCTTGAATATAGCACCTTCTGCAGATGAAGGGCTACGTAAGGCTGCAGTAAACTCCCCAAACTGATGTGAGTTTGTGTGATACATCCCTAAGAGGTGGAGAGCATGCCTCCAGGAAGCAGAGGGGACTTCGTTCGCGATTTCTGTCATGACTGGCTGGGGAAATTTGTATTCATACAATTTTAGATACCCTAGTTCTCAGAGGTGGCTGCTTCCACCAAGGAAGTAAGGGTCCTAGTAAGCTATGGCTGTCCCTCTGGTCACTTTCATCTTCTTAAGCCAATAGGCAACCAGGTTTAGAAAAAAACCACCGTTGTTGGAAGGACACTCAATCCTGATCATCAAGAGAGAGTCGACAGTTGCTACACACACGGGTGGGGCATGTGTTTGGTGTCATGATGAGCCTCTTGGGCTCTGTTTAAGTGGCAATTGGTCAAGGACAATAAACATAACCTGATAAGGGAATGGTAAGAAGGACTCTGATCCAGTAGTGCTACTCAAGGGAAAGGGGAATCTAGACTGGGTGACAGAGTAGGGCAATGGTGGCCCTCGGTGATGGCCTTGGAACAGCTGCAGTTTGGGGGCTGAGGTTCAGCCCCCTAGTAGTCCTCAGGTGACACCTGTAGGAATGGTGACACAGACTCCTGATGGGGCCGTGCCTGCATGCAGTGAACTCAGTGGGAGGAACAGAAAATAAGGTGCACAGGGTGTGGGTTGTAGCAGACAGCGGCAGGCGTCCCCTCTCCTGAGCTGGAGGCCCCAGCTGCTGTGTGTTGGCGGCTAACAGCTATTGAGTCTTTCCTTCTCTGAAACCTCTCCCTCAGCTGATGGGGACAGCTTTGCCCAGGTTAGAAGGGTCCATGGGCAATGACTGACTGATATGGGGGTAGGAAAGGCAAGACCTCTTGCACTTGTGGAGGTGGTGGGGGCATAACTCCCTCCTTCCCCACAGTGGGGCAGGCCAGGGCTGGGCTTCACCTGAGACAGCATCCTGGCCTGCTCTTACCTCCCTTGCCGCCTCCCTCCTGCCCTCCTTCCCGGGTTCTTGGTGTGAAGTATTCTATTCTCAAACTCTCTGCACCCGACTCTCTGACTGAGGCTCTGATGGTCTCCTTTCTTTGGTCCTCTGGCCTGGGGAGAAGGCATTCGTTTAATCATCCCACGAACAAAAATAAATACCTTGGTGAATAACAGATGGTGGGATGTTGAGAATGGAAGTGTCCCATGGAGGGCAAAACTTACTTGTGGCACTCTTATTTTTTCTCTTTTGACTAAAACATAGTGCATGCACAGAAAGGTACACTGAAATGTGTAGCCTGATGAATTTTCTTGAGGGCACGACAGGAGGAGTGGAGAAAGGGCATGCAGCGCATTCCAGAAACGACCAGGTGCTTTTGTGCCACTGCACAGGATAGAACTTGTCACACGGCCCACTTGCCAGAGGAGGAGACAACTGGCCACAGGCGAGATTAGGAATCTCTATAGCAATAAACACAACATCAGCAAACCATTTTTTTCTCACTGAGTTTTCTTGTGTATATCAATTTCTCTCCCTTTCCTCAGATTTGGAGGCAGCTCAAATGACCCCAGCCAGTATGCAGAAGAGAGACTTCATGTTCAGGGTGCTCATTTCAATGATAAATTCTGAAGCACTTGACTGACTTGATTTGGGATATACTTAGTATAAGTATATACTTATATACACTTAACTCCAAGTATGAGGATAAACTTAGTATATCCTTGAATGATAAGAAGGTCACCTTAGCTACAATCTGAAGTTCAATTGAGAACAAAGTGGTAGCTCACAAACTTTCTAATAGGGAGTATCTTCTGCACTTTTTAACAGCTTGCAACAAAATTTCGTACATAGATGGAGGCTACAAGGACATGTGATTACACCAAGAGAGGTGTACAATGTACAGAATCACTGATGATACTAGGAAAAATGTAAAAATAATTATGGATCCTTTGATACTGACACATGCTCTCATAATGACTGCCATTACTGGCTTTGGGGCCACATTCCATAATGAGTCTTTTTGGGGGACTTAGAGTTGCACAGAAGCACCACTGACACCGTGCTTTTGCTAATGAGTGTGTAGTTCCAAGCTGTAACAATGGTAATACTACATTGTTTGGTGAATAAAATTCTGCTGAATTCACAGACAGGTGACATTGTGTGGGCACTAATGTATATGGAGCTCTCAGTTGTAATAAAGCTGCCATTATCTTTAACACAATACTGCTGAATGTGCTCTGGACTTACAGCCAGGACTGTTAGCTAAGACTGGACTTAACTCTTTGGGGTCTGGTTTGAGCAGCTTCTTATAACCTTACGGGTGATTTCCAAGCTCAGAAATCCCTGCACTGGTCCTTATTTTATTTTTTGCTGTGGTCACTCTCCCTTTGTCTCTCTCCTTGTGTGTTTTCATACTGACCCATTTGGCATACAAATTCTCAATGTGAAAATGCATACTTTGCCTGTTTGCCTGAGGGTGTTGACTTATATTTCCATTCTTCCAGTCTGGGAGAGATGTTCCCTGTGCTGTGCCCATGTCCCCTGCCCTCTCCACCTCTAGGCTACAAAGACTCTATGGGCAGTATCATTTCTCTCGAACATTTCATTCCCTAAGCAGCAGTGACTACTCTGGGCTGGAAAAGGACATTAAACATCACCACTGGTTACACTGGGACACCGTGCTGGGCTGACAGAGGCCCATTCATGGCAGGAGAAGAGCCCTGGCTCTTGTTGCCACTAACTGGGGCAACCCCTAGCCAAGGACCTCATATTGGGAGGCGTCCATGGGCAGAGGGGCTGACCTGGACACGAGCAGGACCCCTGGCACAATATGCTCCCTCCATTATCTGCCTGCAGATGATCGACTTTGGGGGGTACCTGGGAGAGGGCAGCAGCTGCCGGTCAGCCAGCCTTAACCCCTTTGTTGGTTTCCTCCTTTGCCTGTGGCCTATAGCCGGAGGTGGCAGGGAGAGAATTGGGAAAAAGAGGCTATTGGATCCTTCTGCAGCTATTTCTGTCAACTGAAAGGGCCATTTAAGCAAAACACTTAATTACCTTTCCTCTTCCCTGCCGCCCCTGAGAAAGGCTGAGCCAGTCAGATAATGAGCTTAGAGAGTGTGAGCAGCTTGGGAGGGCAGAGACCTCACCCCACCGAGGTGTGACCTCATCCCATTCCATCACGGAATGAGGAGCAGAAGAGCAAGAGATGAGATGAACAGGCTCTTCTGTTTGTGGCTTCCTTATTTCACCCGCAACATCGCAGAATCCTAGAGCATTAGAGAGCTCTCTAATTCACAGGTGAAGCAGCTGGGCCCAGCCTGCAGCCAGCCAGTCCTCCAAAATGGGGAGACTTGTGGCAGCTCGGTACAGCGTCCTCCCTGCATGGCCACTGCAGCCTACAGCTTTCAACCCTCTGGGCCTCAGGTTTCTGATGGATGAAATGAGGAATTGCACTTCAGGATCACTAAGATACCTTAAATTCTATGAAGGTAGAACAAGGCTTCAGGTGTAGGGAGTTGGGGAGAGGGGTCTCCACACTGGGGCCTGGCTGCAGCCGTGCCTTGCCCTGGTGCCCTGTCGAAACAGTGCAGGCCAGGCCAGGGGGAGGCTGCTCTCCTGGGCTTGCCAGAACCAATAGTTGTGTCTTGCCTGCAGAGGTCCCGTTTGTCAAGTGAGAGAGACAAATTTCTGGGCCTTTAAGAGTGGAGGAGGTGCTGGCTGGCAGGCTGAGCCCTACATCATCCCGCAGTCCTCAGCCCTTTCCAGAAGGGCCAGCAGTTTGCCTGCCTCTGTGGCTGAGCTCACTGGGCTTCATTTGGGGCACCCATCCATTCTGACCTCAGTGTGTCTCCTGATTTCTGTTTCCTTGTTTGCCCTGCTTGGATTTGGCATCTGCTAGTCCAACAGAGCACTGTGGCCCTGTGGCTTCCCAGTGGCAGCTGCAGCCAGACTACCCCCACTGCTGGTCACCTCCCACTGGGCCCCATCCCCTACTGGAATGTGATATCCAACCCACGCTCTCCCTGCTGTCTCCACCTCCTGCCTGCCCTCTGGAGTCCTGCGTCTTTTTTGCTGGCCAGACAGTGCCATCTGGCCTTAGCCTAGGCTGTGACCCTGTGCTGCCTCCTGGTCCTTCCAAACAGTCTGTGAGGAAGACTCAGAAAACGAGATGGGCAAGGGGCATTGGGGCCACCACGAGCTGGTGGGAGCCAGATTGGATGACCAAGAAAGTCAGTCTGTTTCACTCACTCATCACAATCTCACTGGGTGCTGGGGTTATAGCACTGATCACACAGACAAGAAAAACCTCTGCTTATGGAAGTTAGTACTGAGAGATAGACAGAGGCGAAAGTAAGTAAACATAGTTTCAATTAATTAACTAAGTAAAAGATATCTGACATAATATGAGTAAGTAGGGTAGACTATAACCACAACCATGGAGAAAATAAGGCCACGAAGGGAGCAGAAATCGCTAAAGTCAGGGTGGAGTGTGTAGAGTGAGACAGGCATGTCAAGGGAGGCCTCACTTGGAAGGGACATTTGATTAAAAATCTGCCAGACACAGGGAGTGAGTCACAAGGAGACCAGGGAAAGGACGACTCCAGGTGGAGGGAACAGCCAGTGCAAAGACCCTGAGGCACGGCTGTACTGGCCAGTGAGAGATGGCAAGGCACCTGGTGTCTGGAGCCCAGGGGGCAGGTGGAAGATCTTCCCAGAAAAGGAGCAGGGCAGGTGAGAGTGGGCAGCGGCCTGGGGCTTTGCAGACTGCTCAAAAGTTTTCCTCTGAGTTGAGGGCCCTTCAGGGTTTTGATAAAAGAAAGTCATCCTCTGGCTATGTTCACAGCTTTGAGAAAATGCGGAAAGAGGACCAGGGTGAGGGAAGAGGTGAGACACAGGTGAGACATGATTATAATCTGGCCCAAAATGGCAACGGCTGAGAAGGTGAGAAACATTCAGACTTTATTTATTTATTTTTTTTACTTTTTAAGTGAAGATCTGCTCTTTTTTTTAAAGTAAGATATGTTCTTTTTGTTTTATTTTTATTTATTTTTCATATATATATATTTTTTATTAAATCATAAACGCATAGATCATGTATACATTAATGCACTTATGGGGTACAATATGCTGATTTCATATAGAATTAGCATTTACATCACACTGGTTAATATATAACTCATCTTGTTTACTTAATTATTGTGTTAAGATATTTATACTCTATACGAATAGATCTGACGTGTACTCTTGCATTATGCACCATAGGTGTGATCCCACCATTCACATTCAGACTTTAGATGTGCAGATAGAAAGACACGATTCGCTGATGATCTGGATGTGACAAGGAAGAGAAGAGAGGAGACTAATATGCTTCTTTGTGGCCTGGGCAATTGCCAGAAAGGAGCTATGGTTACCGGCAGGAGAAGGGGTCGGGGGAAAGTTTGCGATGGGGGTGGCATGGAGCTCAGCTTTGAATATGTGCATTTGAGGTGCTTGTGGGCCATCAAGTGGGGGGCTGGAGTCTGGAGCTCACAAGAGGACAGTATCATTTGGGTGCCCCTCAAACAGATGGCATTGAAGGTCATAAGACAGAACGATGGTGCCAGGGCAGAGGAGGGAGAGGCGGAGACTGAGCTCTGGGCCCTCCGCATGAGGACGGCAGGAACCCAAGGAAGACCCTGGAAAGCTGGGAAGGAAAGACCTGGTGGAGGGAGAGAAAACCTAGTGGTGCGTGTGGGAAGGTAGCTTCTGTGTTTGAAGGAGGAAGGAGTGGCTGTCCGTGTCAGCTAAAACAAGGATGGAGAGTGACAACTGGACATAGCAAAGTGGGGGCTACTGCCAAGCTCCATTTTATTCTCGTGAAACCCATTCAATATGGTTTAAGGGGTTCCTGGCCCCTCGCCTCAGCCACAGGGTGAGCCCATGCCCAAGTCTGGACATTGACAGTGAACTCATCTTCTGGCCTCAGTGACCAGTTCAGAGATGAGTGTGTGGCCCAAGCTGGGCCAGCTGGAGTTCTCTCTGGACATTCTGTCCCGGTGCTGTCAGGAAAGATGGCTCCCTTCTGCCAGTTGCTCAGTGTTAGGATGCAAGCCCTGGGCTCTGGCCGACAGCCTGCCTGCTGGGGTCTCAGTGCTCCTAAGGCAGAGGAAGGCAGAGCCCTGACAACATTTGAGCCTGTCTGGATCCAGCTCTGCCTGAGGCCTGCTGCTCCCTTGGTATTTGCCACCACTTCATGTCCCAGCCCCTAAGTTCTCTGTTTCAAGCTAGTTTGAGTCAGGTATCTGTCTCTTACGTCCACACTGTCCTAACTGCAGGTGACTCCTCGGGAGCCAGCTGCTCAAGACTGGGAGAGTCTCCCTCCTGGGTGGGAGTGCAGCCCTCTGCATGCAACTTTACTGAGCAGCTTCTGGGTTCAAGACTATTCTTAGCTGCTTGCAATTGCCTGGGGAAGGCCAGCCTGGGCACGACCAAACAGGGTCACCTCCCTGCCGCCTCCTGCAACAGCCTCTGACGCAGGCCCAGAATCTGGGGCAGGTAGGATTGCCACCAGAGAAGCTGGGTAAGGGCATCAGATGCCACTGTGACCCTAGAGGTGGCATCCTGCCGGCAGCCAGTCCTGGTACTGGGAGTTCCCCAGGAGATTATGAAAATCACGCAGGGAACTGCCCCAGGCTGCGGGAGGGGGGATGGGGGGGCAGGGGCAGCATCTGAGCAAAGCAGACAAGTCATGGGAGACCAGAGCAGGGGAAGCAGTTGCTAAAACAAACTGACTAATCCTGCTGGATGAGGTTTCTCTGGCCTGGAGCAGCTATTAAAGGGCCAGCCACACACAAAGGGCAGTGTCTTAAAGACACCTGGTACACAGATCCCCTCTTGCTGGCTGTTGGCCCTGAAGATCCAGCCTGCCCCCTTTGGGTGTCTTCTCAGCTTGTGGAAAGGGAAAGCAACCCAGGGCTCTTCTGGGTCTGCACGCAGAAAGACAGGTTGTTCAGCCTGTCTCACTTCTCTCCATACCTGGGCAAATGAGTGCATGAGTCAGCCGTGGGAAGAGCCCCAAGCTTCTCCCTCTGCACCTCAGTAAGGATGAATTATGCTCCAGGGACCACCCCTGGCACCTACACTACATAAGCCAATCAAGACCTCAGAGAGACCTGCAATATCTATGCTTTGAAGGTCTTGGTACAAATCCCTTCCTGCTGACATGTTAGCTCATTGCTTGCTTCTATTATATTTCAGTATTTCTTTTGTTCTTGGAGAAGACACATCTTTCACACTGACCCTTTCATCATCTAACCGTGCTTGAGGCTTCCTTCCAATCACATTCTTTACTGTGATCATGGGATGGGAATGATACCAATTCAACAAACCTCGTTAAATTTAGTGCCACACATTTGGAATTTGTAGCTTTGGACAGACGCCGAAATGAAGTTTACTTGCTGCTTAGATAATTATAAGTAGCACATATTACTAGACTAAACACATCTGTAGGAAGCAGAAACCTCAAGCTTTTAAGAGAAAAACAATTTTAAATACCCTGAAGTACTTTAAAAAGTCACATTGCACTCAACAGTTGATGGCAGGTGACATAATGCTGTCACGTTCACGAAAGCAGGTCTTTGAAGCTTTCTGGCTGACAGTGGTTGTTTGGCCTACTTTTATTTACTGCAATAAAATTACATGAAAACCCTACAATTCACTGCTTTTGCTAATTTACTTCTGTCTTCTCCAAAGTCAGTCTGGAAAGGAATGTTTAGCTTCCTGCCTTTGCCCTTCAGTGAGGTATATTTTTGTTGCCACAATTGAATTCTGCTTTCTAAATCACATACAGAAAATGTTTTTCAACTTCTTTTCACATTTCCTCTAGATAGGATACAAATTTCAAGGCAGAAATCTTGGGAGGCTCAGAAGCAACTAGGTGTGGCTCCCATGGAGTGTGGTTCCCGTCCTTCTGGCTCTCATACTCAGTCTCTAGAGTCCTTGATCTCTATGGTAAGGTGAGCAGAACCAAGCTTCAAGAACATTGTCAGGGGTGTGAGCAGCTATGACAGAATACCCGACATCCCTGCAGCTTTACACACTAAAAGTATACAACATCTTTCTCAGGAAACCCTCAAAGACCAGCACTTCAGGTGGGCCAGTCTCCTCCATGATGTGATGCATAGGCCTGAGCTCTAGACTTGTGTGTCTTTACCAGGTTTAACGTGGAACTTTCAGCAAGGATACGGGAGGGAAGAGAGGAGTACATGGAGGACTGCATGTGGCCTTGTGGTCCAGACGTGGCATTGGCCCACGTCCATTCTGCTCATTTTCCACTGCTCAGAGCAGCAGTAACATTGGACCATGGGCATGCTTCCCTGGGAGGGTGGCTGGGAAATGTGCTCAGCTGTGTGCACCCAGTGTCTGCATCAGCAGGCAGTAGTTTCTGCCTTCTGCGGCCATAGTCCAAGGCTTTTGATGCCAATAGTGGCTAGGTTCTTATCAGAAGTACTCACTGGGGAAGGTCCCAAGAAACAGAACAAATTTTGTTATTAATTTCCTTAATTTGCTGGTTAATTTTGCTTTTGAATTTTTTTCTCATGGATTTCTAGGATGGAAATTAAACATCTTAAAATCCTGGCCTCCAATAACATCTCAAAAAAACCTAAAAGAGGAAAGAATCTATAAGAATAGAGGTTACTTTAACCTTGTTTTCTTAAATCATCTGAAAAAGATAGGCTTTTTACCAAAATATTCTAGTGGTTTGAAGCAGACAGGATCAGGATCTCTTTCTTTCTCTCCCCTCTCTCTAAGACCTGGATATTATCTATGGCAAAGTACCTGGCTCTTAAAATTTACACCGTTGACCCTCACATCCTTGGGTCTGCTCTCTCCTAGTGATTAGTCAGTTCCCACCCTCAGGAAGATGTGGAAACATATCTCAAGCCTGACATTTTGCAGTGGGGAAGTTTGGGCAATTTATTTAATTTTCCCAAAGTTCAAGTATTCTGTAAATTATTATCCTCAATTTCTTTATTCTGGGCAAATGGGGTTAACAAGTCCCATCTCCTGGGACATTTAAAAGGCTAAGTTGGGTATCAAAGGAGAAATCACCCAGCAGGACCTGGCATCAGGTGGACAGTCAGTCCCTACTGGCTTCCTTCCTGCCTTCCTCTACTCAGGGAAAGGGAGAGCTGGGACCTTGATCAGAATGGTGGGGCCTCTGCTGCTGGAGGGACCTCTCCTCCCCCAGCCCTCGGGCTCCTGAAGATCCAAGTGCAGGGATAGTTCTTTCCACTCAGGCAGAAGCTGGAGGGTCTGAGGGTGAGGGGGGAGTGCGAGCCAGACAAAGGTGCAATTACCCCCACATGACTGCCTACTAAGAATCCCAGCTGCAGAAAAGGCCTTTTTTGCAGTTTGTTTTTGCTAGTTCTGCTCCAAGAACCCTAGAGGTAAAGCCTTGGGTCAGCAGGAAAGCCCCGATCTCATTGCTCCAATGTAATTCAACTCAGCTTACCTCTTTTCTTGAGTGTTTTCATGATTTATCAACAGCTACCCATTCTGGTAAGCATCGTTTCTAATGAGCAAGGACAGCTAACCCTGGATACCCACACACCCTCCAAGAAAAATTTCACCTCTAAATGAAGCGTGGGTTGTTACATTCTGTTTCCAGGCCATGCCTAAGTTCATGTTGAAGGAAGATGAAAATCACTTTCCCCAGTTCTCCCGAACTAAGTTTATGAGAATCAATGATAATCCTTAAATCTTCTCATTCTTATATAGGCTTATTTAGTGCTTAGTTCTGGTATCCTACTTTGAGCCAGTCAGAGGGGGAAAAAAAAATCTCTGCATTTGTGATCCTGCACAACTGTGCCCCAACAAGGATGATATTCTGGGATAAATCAGCAAAAGCCTTGGCTATTTCAGCAGTAATCCTAAAGATCAACAGAAGAAATGGCTTGAAGTGGATGGATAAATTCTTAGAATAATCCTGCCAAGCCCGCTAGAATTCTTTTATGATGCCTTTATATATTTCAGCCTTTCACCTAGAAAGATTCCAAAGCATCACCCAACCAAATGTGCTGTGCTATTGGGAAAGAGCATGACAGCTGTGAAAGGGCTTAGACTTGAAAACGTTCTTTGAAGGAGTATTGGAAGAAAAAGTCCTATTGATGCTAATCAAAAAATCTGGGGAGGTGTTTTAAGTAAGTTTCAATGGGACATAGGCATAGGAACTTTTCTCACTCTACAGAAAATGTCAGTGACTTTGACCCAGAGGGCCAGGTCAGTATCAACCTAGCTGGAAACTTGTTCAGCAGGCTAAATTGCAGTGGGGCCCGTTGCTGGCAGGGCTTGAATGAGAGGTGCGGTCTGGCAGGCGGTGCTGAGGCTGGTATACAAAGTCACTGGCAGTTGGTGCCCTGAACGTGTAGTGAGTGAAGGTTTCAATGGGGTTGTACAGGATCAGAAGTGTTTGCTACCAGAAATCAAGACTAGAGAAAGACGCTCAGCTGGCATTTGAGAAGTAAGATGAGCCAGCAGCTGGGGCTTGAGCTATACGATTATTTTCTACACCTTATTTTTCAACAAGAATTTTCCTTCCAGAATCTCAGAACTTGATAGCAAAATATCAAAAAGAAACCACAGGGGGAGGACACTTCTGGCTGACCATCAAGTTCTATCTCCCTATTATTCATAAACTTAGAAGACAAGTGCTCTTAAAATTGAGGTAGAATCGACACACACAAACTGTACATTTTAAAGTATAAAATTTTCTAATTTTGACATATGTATTCTGCATACACATACATAGTCATTACTCCAAAAGTCATCTGGTTCACCTTCTGATCTCCCTTGCCTCTGCCCCTCCCTCCCGTCCACTCTTACCTGGTCAACCTTTGGTTGGTTTTCTGCTACAGTATATTAGTTTGTGTTTTCTAGCATTTGATATAATTGGAATTACATGGTATATACTCTTTTTTTGGTTGGGGTGCTGGTTTCCCAGTGAAATTATTTTGAGATTCATACATGCCCTTTGTGTGTTTCAAAAATTCATACGCTTTCATGGATAAATAGTATTTTATCATGTGGATTCGTATAGAGTTTGTTCATCCATTTACCTTTTGATGGCTGCTTTTGGATTTTGAAAATTACAAATTAAGGTGCAACGAATATTCATGTATAAGTCTTTGTGTGGCTATATGTTTTCTTTTTTGTTGAATAAATATCTGGGGGTATAAAGCATGGGTCATACAATAGTTACACTTTTAATTTTTGAGAAACAGATAAAACATTTTCCATTTGGTTCATCCATTTCTGATTCACACATTAGCAACATGTGAGAGTTCTCCATATCTTTATTAGCAGTTGATGTGGTCAATCTCTGTGACTGTAGCCATTCTAATAGATGTGTTGTGGCATCTTACATTTCCCTAATAACTCGATTACTGGTGTTGAGTACCTCTTCACATGCTTATTTGTTATCTGTCTTGGTGTAAGACAGAACTTGGTGTAAGCTCAAATCTTTTGCCCACTGTTTTTGAGTGTTTGGTTTTCTTATTACTGAGGGTTCAGAGTTCTTTGTGTAGTCTAGATTGAAGATCACTATCAGATATATGACTTGTCTGTAACCCCATTAATCGTGAATGTGCATCCACTCTGCAGCCCCTCTTGCTGCTGACATGACTGCGGACTGAGCTCTTTACGCGCGGACTGTGAGGAGACGTGCAGATGTACAGTGTGCTACTTTGGGCTCAGTTCTTAAACTACTGTGTGCATTTCTCCAGGCTTTCTTTGATATTCTCTGGCTGATGATCCAACCTTGACCATGATGGTGAGGACAATGTCCTGAGGATTCCAGAGTCACCTTGTGCACTGGCATCACTCATCTTTGGACTACAGCTGATAAGGGAGCAAACTTACATCTTTTTTTATGGTACTGAATTTTGAAATGTCTTTGTCAGCTCTTAGTAGCTTAGTCCTTACCCTAAGTAATAACACAGTGAAAGACATTCCTTCTTACTTCCTTACTCTCCAAAAGAAGTTTAGGTGGCCTGCAGGTGAATTCATCTTTCTAGATGAAATAGAAAATAGAAATTTCTTGGGCACCCAATAAGGTATTATGCTGTGTAATCAGCCTATAAGAGGAACAAATCTCAATCTTTGCTCTTGGAAAATGATAGTTCAATGAAAATCTTTGGATATAAACTCACATCTAGCCAATATAAAGTTATAGAGTTGGTCTTTCAGCAGTTTAGGGACAAGAATTTCCTGAGCTTAGAGGAACCTAGAAAAATGCAGATATTTAGTTTCAAAATAGTATTTTTCTCTTGCTAGTCTGTGGCAAATTTCATTAAGATAAACAGAACTCTGACTCCTCATCTGCCAAATGAGAACCAGGTCTCAGTTTCTAGGTGGCTACAGACCTAGGTTCAGCCTTAGTCTCCCCAGGCTGTTCCCCTTTATTTGAGTTCTTATTTTTTTAGAGACAGAATCTCACTTTATTGCCTTCAGTAGAGTGCAGTGGTATCACAGCTCACAGAAACCTCCAACTCCTGGACTTAGTGATTTTCTTGCCTCAGCCTCCTGAGTAGCTGGGACTACAGGTGCCTGCCAGAACGCCCGGCTATTTTTGTTGTTGTTGCTGCAGTTTGGCCGGGGCCGGGTTCGAACCTGCCCCCCTTAGTATATGGGGCTGGCACGCTACTCACTGAGCCACAGCGCTGCCCTATTTGAGTTCTTATTATGAGCCAAGGACTGTATTGAACTTGATGTAACTCAAGTAACTTACTTCTTTAAAAGTATAGTTGAGGAAACCGATTCAGAGAGGTTAACTAACTTGCTTGAGGACACAGAGCCACTTGGAAGCAAAGTTTGAAACCAGGCCTGCTACCAAAGTTTGAACCTGGTTCCTGTAAGCTCTGCTGCCTTTCATGGGAGCAGCTCCAGACCCAGACATTGCTTTGGGCCTTTTCTTATCTTAGAAGAAATAAACTCACAGAATCTGGTTCTGCTCTGACAGCCTCCACAGCCCCAGGCTTGATGACCAGTCTCTATTACTCAGAAGAACTCTGCAACTCTCTGCTTGTTTATATTCAAGCATCAGCATGTTTGGCTTTAGTTTGCAATCCAGAACCTGCCTTGGATTTTATAGAATGAAAAATCAAGCTTTGTTCTGAAAATAAAATGTAGTTAATGACTGGAAAATAAACCACAGCACAGCTTCCCACTTTAGCATGATGTGAAGTCAGGGTTTCTAGATGGGTGCCTCTGATACCGGCTTGACACCTTGGTAAGACCTCTCAGACATATCAAACCAGGGCTAAAGGAAAGTGACTCAGATCAGATAACATTGCCCGATTAGTTCCTCTGCCATGAATTCATACCGCATGTGCCCACATGCCAGCCCTTTGCTAAAAGACCATCAACTCTATTGCTTCCTGCACCATCATTCATATTTTGCCTCATGCCTTCCCTTCTCCACCTCTGTTTCCGGTTCTCCCCCCCCCCCCAAAGTAGCACAAATACTTACAAAGAAAATGTGTCAACAGGTGAAATTTATAGGAGTTTCCTGGCCCACACAGAAATGAGAACCACAGGCGTCCCCAAAGGAGAGATTTCCTTACCCAGACACTAAGCCTCTTAAATATACCCTGATTCATTCTTGTGGGAGTTCTCTAGAGAAACCAGTTATCTTTTTTATGGAATCAGAGTACGGAGCTCCCGTTTGGGAAGGGTGGCTTTGATACACGCCAGTTGGTATTATTTAGTTGCAGTTACAGAAAAACCCAACCCAAGCTGGCTTAGCAAAAAAAAAAAAAAGGAATTTATTGACTCAGAGAAGCTGAAAAGAGGAGGGCTAGCTCTTTCGGCTTGGCTCCACGCAGGGCTTGGTGGGTCTGTAGCACCTGGGCATTTTTATCTTTCTTTGTTCTGCCTTCCATTATTTTGACTTTAGCCTTGAGTTTTATAGATACCCAAAGAGTCTCTGTGAACCCACTTATACATCTTATGTTTTAGATCAGAGTTTCTTTTTCAAAAGATACAGTGAAAAATGTCCTTGTGTCTCAATTGGTTCTGACTAGGTCACATATGGGCTCAGCACGTTTCCGCTGTGCAATTCTTCTTGACTGGGGCACATATGATCCGTGAATGTCAGTGGACAGGAAATGGGACCTGGGTCACAAGCTCCACCCTTGGGGATGAGTGTGGAGTCAGTTTTAATGGGACAGTGTAGAAATCTGACACTGTTATTGAGGGGACACTGGCAGTATTCACTGCAGTGAGTTTTACCTTCTAAGAAATGATCTATGTCACATAATGTTTGTCTCCACAGGACAATCCAGCTGTATACTTTGAAATAATCAGCATCTGCTCACATAAATAAGAATTCACACCCAAAGCCAGGCTGATTTGGAGAAAGAGTTACTTACCCATGTAGCCCCAGGTGCCAAAGTTCTTTGTTAATAGAAATGTATCAGTATGGAAAACTTACTCCAGAGTTTCTCTAAAGTCTACCGGAGAGACATCCTATATTCTTTAAAAGAAGAAGATCCTGCACTGGTTTGGTATTGAAGCCTATTGCAATCAGCCTTTCTTATTTGCATCACTGAGTTTTGCTTTTGTTTTTGTTTTCTGAGAGGACTATGTGTGTTATAAGGACCCCAGTTAGCAGGATCAGGCTGATTCTAGAGGAAGTGGAAGAGTTTATGGCAGAAACGTGAAACTTCAGAATTCTCTAGAAGCCTTTGGAATATATGGTCCACAGGCCAAGAGAAGCTTCCTAAGTTGTTCAGGTTGCCATTTTCCAGTCATTCTTCACATGTCTTTCTAAATAAACGTCTTGAATTAGATTATTTATTCTTTTTGCAAAGTCTCTCACCTTAAATGTTCAAGCCTTAATAACAACTGAACAATTGTAAGTCACTATGCAACTCTGAGATTATGCAACCCCGTGTTACCCTGCGATTGCTATGCACTTCCTTTCCTTCAATGTTCTACTGTTCATGGTGTATCAGACCCTCTGCTAAAGCACTTCACATGCATTATTTCACTTATTCTTCAGAACTACGACAGAGGACTATTCTCATTCCCCATTGTTTGAAAGATAAAACTGAGACTTAAAAATGTTAAATATTTTGCCCAAGGTCACACTAGAGCCAGAGGACTTAAAACCACACCACGTAAAAGAAGACAAAGACTTTGCCCTCACACCTTTAGTATAATGCAAGAAGACAGACCTATAAATAAGTAAGTACATTAAATGTTCTATTGGCCACGATAATGATCTGCATAGGAGAAAGTGGGGAGGAAGAGAAAGAGCAGTTGTTTCCTTGGTAGGGGTGAGGGATGAAACGGTGTTGGTAGGAACTCTCTAGGGTAGGGTAACTGAGGGGTACGGGAAGATATTTCCCTGCTGAATAGTGGAAGCTGAGAATGGCATCTCAGTGTGTAACAGGAACAGAAGTAAAGCCAAGGCATCTAGAAATGAGGCAGGTTGGGAATGTTGCAAGCTGTTTGGCCTGTTAGGAGTGCAAGACTTAAGAAGGATGAACACAGGAGGACACAGGCAGGCCTAGCCATGAAAAGCCTGTGCAGAGTAAGAGGGGGGAGGTACAGGGACGGGGGGGAGGCATAGAGGGGTTTTAAGAAGAGGCTAGGCACAGTGGCTCACGCCAATAATCCTAGCAGTCTGGGAGGTTGAGGCAGGAAGATCAGAGTTCAAGACCCGTCTGAGCATGAATGAGATCCTGTCTCTACCAAAAATAGAAAAATTAGCCCAGCGTTGTGATGGGCACCTGTAGTCCCAGTTATTTGAGAAGCTGAGGCAGGAGGATTGCTTGAGCCCAAGAGTTTGAGGTTGAGGTTGCTGTGAGCTGGGCTAATGCTACAGTACCCTAGCCTGAGCCTAAAAAAAGAAAAGTAATATTCATAATCAGTAGTTTTTTCCATTTTTTAAATTTCCAAGGTTTAATTTTTTTTAACTTATTTATGTAGAATATCTATAACTAAAAATTATCATTTTAATTATCTTAAGTGTATAATTTGGGGGCATTGTCTATTTATAATGGTGTAACCATCTCCACTATCCATTTCCAGAAATTTTTCATCATCCTTCAAAAGAACTCTGTATCCGTTCATTAGCCAAGGACTCCCCATATCTCCATTCCTCAGTCTTTGGTACCTCTATTCTACTTTCTGTCTCTGAATTTTCCTATTCTAGATTCCTATAATAAACAGAATCATTCAATATTCATGCTTTTGTGTTTGGTTGATTTAACTTAGAATAATGTCTTCAAGGTTCACCCTGTCATAGCACGTGTTAAAATTTGATTCCTTTTTAGGTGAATGGTATTCTATTGTGTGTACAGATCACATTTTGTTCCTCTATCCGTCTGTTAGTAGACATTTGCCTTGTTTCCACCTTTTGGTTACTATGAATAATACTGTTGTGAATAATGGTGTACAACTATTTGTTTGGGTCTCCACTTTTCAATTTTGGGGGGTATATACCTAGGAATGGAGTTGCTGGATCATGTGGTTATTCATAATTCTATGTTTAGCTTATTATTTTTTTTTATTAAATGATAGCTGTGTACATTAATGCAATCATGGGGTACAGTGTGGTATATATTTCATATATAATTTGAAATAATTTCATCAAACTGGTTAACATAGCCTTTATGTCATTTTCTTAGTTATTGTGTTAAGATGTTTATATTCTACTTTTAGAAAGATTCACTTGTACCCTTGTAGAAGTGAATGGAGGTGATCCCTCTAATCACCCTCTCTCCACCCATCCACCCTTTTTCTCTGTTTCTTTTTCTTTCTTTCATTTAACCCAAAACTGAATGAACAATCCACATCTCTCTCTTGTTGCTTCTCCAAGATTATTTACCTCCAGAAGTGAAAAACAAAACAGAGCAAGATGAAGGATGCCCAATAAGACAACCTAGAGAAGGCTGAGATGGTTAGACTTGGAGTAGAAACATTCTATCAAAACCAAGAGGGATGGAAACATCCTTTTACATGTCCATAGGACAGGCTTTGCTCAGACATGAGCAGTAAAAGTCTCCAGTAAGTTAACTGTTACAGGCCTGAGGACTCCACAGGCTGTAATTTCTCCTTTGCTACTCAGTGGTGACATACTTCACCAGAATGTTAATTCTGTTCTAAATAAATGCTCATTATCTCCAGGAGAGGTCAAGACTGGTTTGGAGGTTTGGCTGTTAAGGCTTGTCAGCTTTGTGGGGGAATATCCCCCAGTGGTGATGGAATTTTTGGAGAGGGTGGGCTAGCAGGAGAAGGAAGCTTTATAATTTCAAGGCAAACTATGGGACACACAGGGCCTTGATCAGTTAAAGTTTGAAACCATAACAAGTCAGTTTCCCTATCGATTATCTGTTGAAATTCTAGTGCACTGAAACAGGAGCCTCCAAAGCCAGTCTCCAAAGGCTCATTCACCAATGGACTGAAACAACTGCTGATGGTTCAAGCTTGCTGGAGTTGGGCAAAATAAGATGAGGGGGAGGAGGCAGGTGAAAAGAAGGTTTATCAAATGGTCAGGAAAATTAATTTATCTCTGGTCTTTTAGCCTCACTCTTAAAAAAAAAATGTATCAGAAGTACATTGGCAAAAAACAGTTGTTGTTTCTCCTAAGCCATCTTGACCCCGTGGCTCAGAAATCCATAGTGAGTCTCTAGCTGCTTGGTAGATTGCAAGATGCTCACCAGGTAGCACCCTCTGACCATGCTGGTCTTCAGAACCTGCAGGAGCACTGTCTGTCATCCCGGCCAGCGTCCATCTCACCAGTGAGGGCACTGATGCCCAAAGAACACTATGGCCCGTGACAGTTTACACACCGGCCAGCTCCAGCTTCAGGACTCAGGTTCCTGCCTCCTCCAGAACACTGCCCACACCACACTCTTCCCTGGCTTTGTCCTGTTTGCTCCTTTATTTGGGAAGTAAGTATGTACCACCTACCATGGACCGGGTGAATAGACAGACAAAGATCTCTGTTCTTAGGGAACTTATACTCCAGGGGGAGGGTATTTTAACAAGTCAGAAGGTGGTAAATGCTATGGAAAGAAATAAAACATGGAACAGGCAAATGGCACGGAGAGGATGGGGACGGCAATTTAAAATGCAATGGCTGGAGCTGGAGTAACATCTGAGCACAAAAGCACAGGAGAGAGCCCTGGGCCCCGTGCTGTTCCCCACGCCAACTTCATGGCTACCTTCTGCTATAGGCATGGAGATTTTTATTTTCCTGTACTACTGCTTTTACATTTCCCCAAACAAACCAGTCCTCTCTGCCCATCACGGGGCTTAACAAACACATGCCTTGAGTAGAGATGCAGATAGTGGAAGGAAGGCTCTCATCGCTCTCCTGGTCAATCTCCTTCACGAATAGGAACCTACTCCCAGGTGTGGGGGATTTCACAATCTTCTCTCCCACCTCTGGGCCCAACCTGCCAGGTGACTCACTGATCTCATGGTCCCATGAAGCCAGGGTGTCGCCATCCTAGGGGAGCAGCTCAGGGGCCTGACACTCAAAATGCTGACACGCATGAGAGCTCCTGCCTCCCACAGTCCAGGCTGACGGCGCAGGAAGCCACTGACTCAAACAAAGAGTTTTCTTTTCTCCACGGGAGGCAGGGGTAGGACAGGGGTCCCTGACTGAAGGAATGCAGAACACGCTTTTAGACCCCCTTCCCAGCTGAAATGAATCCCAAGGCTCTCAAAGTGGCACGGCATTCCTACACGTCGGGACTCTCAACACTCACCAAACACAATCTGATGGGTCGAAGATGAGAAACGCAAGCCCACCATCCAACACTCACCCCGAGTGCTGCTGCTTTAGAGACTGTCATTTTGGCGCAGCTGAAGGACTCCGGTGATGATGACGGGGAGCAGTGCTGAGCAGGACAGATCTCAGTTAATGACGGGGTATTTGCTGTTTGTCACTAAACCAGTGCTGGGGCATGTGAAATTATGTTGCAGAGCAGGTGCTGGCCAAAAAGCAAAAACCAACAAAAACCAAAACTCTACACATCCACTGTCTCTCACATCCCCATTTGATTTTTTGTAAAACAACAAAACTAATGTTTTGATTTAAAAAGGGAGGGAGGCTTTAATGTAAATACAAATATCAATCAGCCTGACAGACATTCCTTTATGAATAAGTATTTTTTTTTTTTTTTTTACTTTCTTAAGTGAAGCCTACAGTTGAAGACACTTAGAATTAAAGGGGCTGAAACAAGGCAACAGATTTCTCCGTCAGCGTTTCAAGACAATCATTCTATTCTGCACCGAACATAGCCTCGGTTCTGAACCTTAATGAGAAATGAACCAGTCAACTTGAAATGACCCAAATGAGGAAGAGTTGGCACATAAATAATGAGGGAGAAGGGAGGTCCGTGAGGGCTGCATGGGGAGTGTGGCCCTCAGACTGAACGAGAAGCCTCCCATTCAGCAGCCAAATGCTTGTTACTGAAACTGGACAAAGGAGCGGGAGACGAAGAAATATTTTCATGGGGCAGACAGCTATGGTTTTAGAGGTCAGAGGAATGAAACTGGCAAGTGAAAACGAAAACCCACTAAACAAAGCAGAAGGCAGGCGATGTGTTACGGCTGAAGGGAAGGGAGAGTATGTGCTTATTTCATTTTCTGTGCCTTTGTAAAGAGTTCCCAAGTGACAGTTAAATCTAGAGAACTGTTTAAAACTGAAGTAGCTAGGTAAAAACACACATTTCTGTGAACACACAAAGTGACTTTTTTTTTTGAGACAGTAGAGATGTTTCAAAAAAGGATTTCTAAAGCAAAACCGAAGGTACAATCCCATAGGTTCCTCCAGGGTGGGGCTGGAGTCAGCTTATCCTGACTGTGACGGCCAATGGCTTTTATCTCTGTACTGCACCATGTTCAGTGACTTTATGTGATCCTGGTAGCATGACATGGGTCATGTTGGGAGTATTTATACCATGGAAATATTTATTTCCATGGGAGTATTTATTCATGGAAATCAGCAAAAAGGCCCCAAACAGGGGCTTGGCTTTCTAGAGAGGTGGTTGTTCAATACTTGCCAGCATACCACTCAACCTAGGGCAGGTGACCCATCACATTTAAACAAGTCAAGCAACTGGCCACTTAGAGTGATCACTTAAGAAGTGCAGGGTCATGGGCAGACCGAGCCTGGACACGCCAGTTACAATGAATCACTGTTACTTTCTTCCCCCTCGAAGTTATAGAGATCTTTTTTTTTTTCTTAGACAGAGCCTCAAGCTGTCCCCCTGGGTAGAGTGCCGTGGCATCACAGCTCACAGCAACCTCCAACTCCTGGGCTCAAGCAAGTCTCCTGCCTCAGCCTCCCGAGTAATTGGGACCATAGGTGCACACCACAATGCCCTG
>CAUYQV010074738.1:0-26984 GCA_963574575.1 Galagoides demidoff
AGACGGAGCCTCAAGCTGTCCCCCTGGGTAGAGTGCCATGGCATCACAGCTCATAGCAACCTCCAACTCCTGGGCTCAAGCGAGTCTCCTGCCTCCACCTCCCAAGTAGCTGGGACCACAGGCGCCTGCCACAACGCCCGGCCATTTTTTGGTTGCAGTCATCATTGTTGTTTGGCGGGCCCGGGCTGGGGATTCGAACCTGCCACCTTAGGTGTACGTGGCTGGCGCCTTAGCTGATTGAGCCACAGCCGCTGAGCCAAGACATTTATTTTTAATAAGACATCAGCAGAGATAAGGAGATTTCTATTATGTGTTTCTATAGAAATTTTCCTTCATTTTTATTTCAATAAATAAAAATATTGGGTAAAGGCATAAGTTCACGAATAACTTTATTCAACACAACCTCATTTTCCATAACGTTTTAACGGGTTTTAATGAAAAATTATCTGAAACTCATAAAATATGATAGAATGGCTTTTCAATGTCGCTGTTTTACAGACTCAAGAATTATTTAATTTTATTGGAGAATGCACCTGTATTCACTTAACTATTGGCAACTTAATCACTTTTAGTACTTCTCATTTACATGTTATTATAACTTGTGTGTTTCTGGCTGGTAGAAAAGCTAACCCCAAATGTTTTATGTCTCTACAGCATACTGAAGTAGTTTTAACTGCCGTGTATGGATGTGAGCAAGTTCATTTCAGCGCTCCTTTGATTGACTGATGATATACATCTGTTTCTCAGAATCTCTGAGCTGGGCTTATCGTCTTACAGGTTTCCTCATTAATCAATAAAAGTTTTAATGATGTTTATTTTACATATATATTGAAATCGTATTTTGAATTTTTTGAGAATTATACTTTAACCCTTCAATTATGAATTCATTGTTTACCTGGGGTTGAATGAGTGTTTTTAAAATGTAATTCTCAAAGTTGAGGAGGGGATACTGTCTTCCTATAGTTGAGTGTATAATTCTATGTTAGTAATACGTTTTTTAGCTGATTGCAGTATTATTGTACACATGTAGTAAATTCTTCAGCACTTTCGATTAAAAATACCCAATTAGGAAGTAGCATCAAATTTTTCCCTAAGAGCATCTCCACATTTTAGCATTTTAGGAGATAAGGATTATCACTAAAGAGCCCAGTGAAGCCTTTTTATTGGCTTTGTAAGCGTAAAATGCCATGATACACAGTTGATCATTTATTGCTTAGGTTTAGGGTATATATTTTAAACATTATTTTAATAAGTAGAACCTAGAGTACAGATTATAAGGATTTTATGCTTAGGCTTTGCATTACTAGCGCACATAATTTAGGAAAATGATATATGAACATGGAGGAGTTAAGGTTGAATAGACTTTATTTTATATTTTTTCTGTGCTTATTATGGTATTCTTCTTTTTTTCCCTTTTATGTATCAGTTTGGGTCCAATTAAGAAAGAAACTGCCAGTTTCAGGAGAATTCCATTACAAAGGGATATTTATAGTGGTGTGATCATGGTGTGAGGGAAACCCCCAAGGACAGGGCAACCCACAGTGGCAGGTCACTGCTACCTAGTGAAAAGGCTCCCGGTGGGTGCTGTGACCCCGGGTTAAGGGAGTTGACCCTACAAAGAGAGAACAATGGGAAAGAATATTGCAACTTCACTTTCCTCTTTTCTCCATCTCCTATGGGTGTTCCCAGTTGGCAAAGTCCACCCAGAAACCGGAACATCGATACATTCATACAATCTCTCTGTTGGTCAGCCTACCGTGTCACACAGTAGGGTAGGAATGAACAGAGAATGGGCCTACAAGAAAATATAGGAGATGACTCACACATTCGGTACATTTTCAACAGGCCTGGTATTTTCCAGAATATATTACAGTATAAGAAAAGCCAAGACTGGAAGTCTTTTCTGGATGCTATTAGCAATTTGAACAATTCATACATTTGTGCCGAGGGAGGATTTAGTATTGAATGATAACATGGTCTATCTAGGTAGGAAACCAGTCTGTCGTTCTGTAGTCAGTAAATTGAGAGGAGAGGCAGGTAGAGTGTGTGAGTGTGGGTTTCCGCTGAATTCTGAAAACGAGTAACTCGATGGCAGTGGGACAGTCTCTCTAACTTTGTGGTTCTATTTTTTAAATAGAGTTGTAACAGAACAAATGTTTTATCTTGATATCATTTTTACTGGGGAAATAAAAAGAGGAAAAACCTTTATTGTTTTTACATTGCCTTTCTTCTAAGTATTCTTTCTCAAAAGAGCTACTAAAATGGCATCTTCTGTGTCCTTCTATTATTATTATTTATCAATGAATTCTCCCTGAAGGAGGCAATCAACACCAAATTGTTAGGGTCACTTTAATCAGAGCAGTAATGGTTTATTCTGCTCTATGAAGTTCATGCGTAGTCTACACATAATGAGAAAGCCAGAAATGGTAAGATGGTCAGCTGCAAAAATTAGCATTTATATCCAAATGGGGGGGGGGAAATCTTTATTTTAATTAGATATTCCTCTCAAGTATCAAGGAAAAGGTAACTTAGTGTCTTCATTACAAAATAAGCAACTCAGGGTTAAGTAATTTGAATGTGTACGAGTTGACCCAAACTCAGAATGAAAGGATTAGTATTTAACCTAAGGTTGTGTGTGTTTCTAGATTTGGGACCTGGAAGGCGCTTTCTGAGTTTTGCTGCTAAGGTTAATACGTGTAGCCTGATTGCCTCTGGGAAGCGTGTGCTTGGTTTACTTTCCAGCTTACAAGCTTCTGCTGATTACTGGCAGCTTGAAATGGTCCTGAAAGAGAATGAGGTCTCTTGATTAATCCCCATGCACAGTATCAACATATTATTGATTCATTATTATCACATCATGTTTCACTTCCTGGCTACAGGGATGGGTTGAAAGCAAATGTGATTTCTTCAAAGCAGATATAACTCAGTGATCATCTAAGTTGGATAACTCATGCTCTTTTTTGGTGTTAGATGAAAAAAAAATCTTACACAAGTTTAAATTTTAACTGAGTTTACTTAAGCAAAAAAAACCAAAACAAAGCAAAACAAATCAAGTTTGTGGATCAGGTAGCCCTTCAAACCAGAGCAGGTTCAGAGGAGTCCAGTCAATAACTTGGTCTGACACCATTTATGGGAAATGGAAGTGTAGTATAGAGACAGCTTAATTGGTAATAGGTTAATTAGTAAATGGGTTTCAGTGCCTCCTGTAATTGAGTTCAGCTACTGTAGCTAAACTCCCTATCAGTCTGGTTTATTAGGCTTAGTGTAGGAACCTTATCTAAATCAGTGGCCTTCTATGAATTTTATTTAACACATTTCCTCCTTCTCTCTAAGGAATAGAGGGATGAAAATTTAGGGCATATGTACAACTCTCAGTTGTGGTCATACCAGATTACTGGTCTCAGCATGTCATTCATAAGTTATGAATTTGACATAATGACATTTGGTTGAGTTCTTGTCAGTCTAGCTGAAGATAGACCACTTAGTGTTCAATAGATGGCTGCACATAGAGATTTAAGACTCTTTGAAGAGAGAATAAATTGCAACCAAGGAAATGGCTATTACGACTTTTACAAGGATGAGACTAAGAATTTGAAATACTTTCCTTGGCTTGGGTCCTCATGAACCAAATCAACTAAAATCAAATAGATCAAAGAATGAGCCAGATGAGGAATCTATCCATTTTCACCAATCCGCCAGCTCATTAATTGTTTATAACTAGGTCTCTACCATATCCAAAGTATTTATTTACGTACAACAAAAGTATTTCATTGCACGAGCTCCTCCCTGTTGAGCTAATAAGTAGGCCAGCACCTCATAACTGGATTAAATTAAAGTAGGGAGTGAGTCCAAAAATCTAGTTATAGTATTATCCTGCAAAGCAAAAATGGTAGACATAGGCAAGGAAAAACTAAGAAGGTCAAGAGTTGTATTATGATGAAGAATCTTATCTGAAAGCCTTGAGAAAAAGCTGTCCACATCCAAGAATTTATCTACTTCTAGGGAAAAAAAAAATCTATCCTGTCCAGTTTTACCTTAAAGCCCCAAGAGATATATAATTCCAAGAGTCTGGAAGGGCTCTTCTGTCTATGTTATAAAATGTGGACCCCAAATGTCAGGCCCTGAAGCTTTACTGCAGTGATGTGTGGCAAGAGGAACTTAGTATGGTCTTTTCCAGTGGGGATCAAGAGCAGTCCTTCTTAGATACCATTTCCAGAAGACTCAGTCTAGTACTAGATCAGGAAGGTCTGGTAACTATCAGGTTGTGAATCATGAAAAGCTTCCTTCATCTGGTGAAAATACATATATTGAAACCCTGCGTCATTCAGTCATATCAGATACAGGAAAGCGGAAGGTCTGAGCTTCCATTATTAAGGGTACAAGCCTTCCAATAACTATTTCATAATTGGATTGTCCAAGGCAATCCAATTGTCCTTTCCAAATTGAATTTCAATATGCTATTTGTTCCTTTAAACCTTTCCAGAAGACTAGACATGTGAGGGACAGTGACAATGTCATTGTGTTTGTAACACCTTGTTTAACTATTTTATAATTTTTCCAGTAAACGGGTACCTATAATCACTAGAAATTTATCCAGGAATGCCCCATTAAGAAAAAATACTTTTGAATAACCTTTTAACTACTATTATTATAACACTAGCCTTTCTTCCTTCCAGTCTTGGTTCTATATAACCAAAGAATGCAGCCTAATATAAGAACATATTTATATCCCATTGAAGGTGGTAATTGAATAAAATCTTTCTGTAAATTTCCAAATGGTTCGTTATACAATAGAAATGTACTATCTGAATTTTTGATTATTTTCTCAGGATTATGGTTTTATTAAACCAAACATTATCCACAAACTATTTTAGTGATTTTAGGATAGTCATCTCATCAATACTGGTTTATAATTGGGGTAATTTTGCTATCCCATGATGAGTTGTGAGGTGCACGGTTCTGACCAACGAAAGCTCTGTGGTCTCCAGGAGGACCAGGCTGCCATTTGTGCCCTCTGTGTGTCTGCACTTAATATTGAAACTACATCTTTTCAAATAGTGCTAATTTTGCTTTTCCAAATCTGTTATAGTGCCTTGATTAATAAATCATCATAAGAGGATTCATTTGGAGCTTAAGGAGCTTATTTAAATACCACATTGTAACACTTTCAGAAACAAACACAAGAAAAAAGAAAGAAAACACTGATGAAAATAGATGTAAAAATACTCAACAAAATACTAGCAAACTTCATTAAACAACACATTATTCACCATGATACAGCGGGATTTCTCCCAGGGA
Source organism: Galagoides demidoff (assembly GCA_963574575.1). Classification (NCBI taxonomy): domain Eukaryota; kingdom Metazoa; phylum Chordata; class Mammalia; order Primates; family Galagidae; genus Galagoides; species Galagoides demidoff. The sequence goes on from CAUYQV010074738.1 coordinate 5,299, forward strand.
TGCAAGGAAGGTTCAATAAAGGTAAGTCAATAAGTGCCATACATTACATTAATAGAATAAATCCCAGGCGGTGCCTGTGGCTCAAGGAGTAGGGTGCTGGCCCCATATGCCAGAGGTGGTAGGTTCAAACCTGGCCCCGGCCAAAAACTCAAAAAAAAAAAAAAAGATCATTCTAATAGATGCAGAGAAAGCATTTGATAAAATTAAATCTCCCCCGATAAAAACTCTGAAAAAATTTGGGCATAGAAATAACATACCTCAACTCAATAAAAGCCACATATGGCAAACTCAAAGCTAGTATCACATTGAAAGGGGTCAGACTGAAAGCGTTTTCTCTAAGAATTGGAACAAGACAAGGATGTCCACTTTCACCACTGTTATTCAACACAGTCCTAAAAGTCCCAGACAGAGCAATAAGAAAAGAGAAATAGACAAAAAGCATCCAAATTAGAAAGAAAGAAGTTATCTTTGATCACTTCTAGGAGTTTTGTAGTAGAATCCCTGGTGTTTTCCAGATATACTATCATGCAATTATTTCTTAATAGGATGTTTTTGCCTGTTGAACACTGCACAGATTCTCAAACTGTAGAATCAGACTGGACATTACTACTCTAATTATCTACATTTATTTTACTTTGTATCCTGGTGACCACTGAAAAACCAGTTTCACAAGGATTTGACTTTATTGAAGGAAATGTAGTGCAGCCTAATATTGAAACTATAAACTACCTTGAGCTAGTAGTTTGCATCGTCTCTAACAGATGTTGCTTTGTTTCCCTCAAAAATTTAACATATCCTACAACATCCCTGTGGATTTGCTGCAGTGTTTTGGGGTGTTTAGTGCATAATTGGGAACCTCAGGTCTAGATAATCTTCAGGTGGATATTTCTCCATATATGATATTGAAAGGACAAACTGTCTTCCTTTTGCCTTATTTCTAAACTTTTTTTTTGAGACAGAGTCTCATTATGTCACCCTCAGTAGAGTGCTATGGCGTCACAGCTCACAACAACCTCAAACTCTTGGGCTTAAGCAATCTCTTGCCTCAGCCTCCCAAGTAACTGGGACTATATGTGCCTGCCACAACGCCCAGCTATTTTTTGGTTGTAGTTGTCATTGTTGTTTGGCAGGCCTGGGCTAGGTTCGAACCCAGGTGTATGTGGCTAGTGCCTTAGCTGCTCAGCTATAGGTGCCGAGCCCTTATTTCAAACTTTTGAATAAAATTTCTAATGAGAACTCTGGGTAAGTGCTAATTATTAGCAGAATTGTTATATTTCTTTCCCTAAACTGCATGCTTGGGTTGTAGGTAGTCATGCCAGTGATTGTCCTTGTATAGTCTATTCTGTTTGTCCAAACCTTCCCAAATATACAATGAAGGTCAGCCTCCTGTGTCCCAATTATGCTGGCCAGCTGGTTGTTTGTACCACTGTAATGCTCTCAGTTATAATATAGTATTTTCTTGACACACCTATAAATGTCGAGGACTACAGGGTGCTTTTGTTTATGTGGGTTATATTTATAAATATTTATTATGAAGTATTGAAACAAAGAAAAGTTAAATTGTTTGACTTTAAAAATAGTAAAACCACTTTGTGCTAATGTAACTTTTTTTTTTAATAACTGAAATAGCTATTTTCTAAAAAAAATTTTAGTGAGAAGAGTGGCACTGATTTTGTAAGACTCTTTAATATCTGACTGTGTTGTAGTTTGTTGTGATATCACAAGTTACATAGCCTCTGGAAAACTCCATTGTACACTTGTGAGAAGAGTGAAAAAGATAAATAATGTCTTAATGTTATTCTGGAGTAGTTTTGACTTGGTGCCTGCTTTGAGTGGAGCTTTATATTCTTATATGTACAAAATTTCAATGTAGATGTTTTTGTGTGCATTTTGCTCTTAAGTGGTGGGCAGGTAAGTATTTTTGGCTTTGTGGGGCACATGATCTTTATTAAAACTAGTCAGGTCCCATTGTTGCTGTGAAAGCAGCGATAGTTGATATGTTAAAAAAAAATGGACATAGGTTGGTAAAGTTTTATTTATAAGAAATAGCAGAATGGAATTGACCTTAGAGCCATAGTTTGTTGACCTCTACTTTTAAGAAGGAAAATGATGTTCCGATAGGTTAGGTGATCATCTGAGAGCCATACCTCTGTAGAGTGGAGGATTCTGGATTCAAATCTAGGCCTTTCTAGTTTTACAAGTACTGATTTTCTTAGTTCTTCATGATGCCTTCACTATTAGGTTCCTGATTATAAAGTAGATGTAGATATGATTATTGATTATGAATAAATAATTTATCTCCTTACAGAGTTGTATAGGGGCTACTATTTAGAATCTCCCTGGTTGCCCAAGAAATGATTGGGTGAATGTTTGCGTCTTTATCATAGTGAATGTTGTGTCTGAATAAAATAACTTTATTAAGTCCTGCCAAGGAACACAACATTATTAGGAGGATAAGACATAAACACTTAAAGCAATTAGAGATAGGACACTATATATAATTACTGTCTTGGTCTTTGGTGTAGATAATAAGAGGTAAAGATAAAAATAGGGAGATATTGATGTGAGCTCTAATGAAGAGGAAAGATTCATAAAGTGTATTTTGACCGACCTGTAAGGTTTGGGTGGTTTGGGGTCGAATCATGAGGAGGAAAACAGCCATAATAAAGACACATGTCTGTGGTATCTAAAGGAAAAACTAGGTTGACTAGAGATAAAAGTGCATAGGAGTAAACATGGAAGATGTGAAGAGGTTCTTCTAATGTTAGGACTCTTTTGTGATTTAGAGAGTAGCACAAATATTCTTTTATGACCATTTCTGCTTTGTCCCTGGGCACAAGATATTTGTATATGTATAAAAGATGGTGAATTGCTTTCCAGGGTTGGTTTTTTGACTGAAGTCAAGCCCTTGTATTAAGAAATCCTACAGACTGTCTAAATGTACATTGATAGTACATAGTTGAGCTGCTAGTGGATTTTGCTCATAGGTACTATACTGTATTTTGTCTCAATGATGAATTAATGAGGTTTTTGTTTAGATATTATAGTGAATGAATATGGAGTATGTTCTTTGGGAATTCAAAGCATTCAGTATCAATACAAGAAGTTTAGAACCATGATAAAGTTCTAAAAAAATGGAGCTTAGATAAATTATGATAATAAATAAGAATTGAGAGTAATACTGTTACAGTAATGGCTGAAAAATTACGATAGTTGCTTGTTAGAATTTGCGAATTACATTAAACCAGAGCCACAAATAAGCATTAAGACTTAAAGATAACAAAAAGAGCCTTTAAAAAAACCTTCAAAAAACCAAGCCCTCTTTTGAGGACCCACTTCAAATGTGGTGGTACATGATGGTTACTCATGTGTAACTTTTCCCATTCTCTTGACTTCTTGCTTCTGCAGAACTTATTAATATACTTTTGGTTTGTTTTCAGTTTATTATCTTATTTTGTCAAGGATTCTAGTACTTAGAATCTGTACGCTTCTAAGTCTTGTGTTAACTTTTTGTGACTAGAGCATATCTTAAACTACTACAGTTGAGAAGCACCTACACCTTATTGTACTACATTTCTTTATGGTGCTTTTTGCTGCCATCATAGCTTCGCTCAGGATGAATCTAATCAGTTGACATCTACTTCAAACGTTAAGGGGAGGCACTTGCAGAAAGGAAATCTGTTACCTGGAAGTACAGGTTTGAAAGTGTACTGAAAAATAAATTGAAATGTTAGTACAAAGAGCAACAAAGTTAGAGATGTTCAGTAGCAGAACTTCAAGTTGGAAGGAAAAAAAAATAATGTTTGTAAGTTAGCACCAGAATTTATTTTGAGATACTGTATGTAATACTTCACATAAATTATTTTCAGTCTTCATTGCACACCAGGAGCTTTGTATTATTTTCTTTGGTTTTACAGCTGAGGAACTGGAGTTCAAGAGAATTATATTACTATAGAGATCTAGAAAGTGCAAGAACTAAGAGCACATTTTAGAAGAGGAAGGCAGGATGTTTATATGAACTACTTGTACAGTAGTCTGTGTGTTATTCTCACAGCAGCCCTGTAAGATTAAGTGGTAGTAGTGGTGATGATACTCCCTATTTTAGTTAAAGAAATTGAGATACAGAGGGAAAAGTAACTTGACCTAGGTCACACTGCTGAGGGGCAGCAAGAACAGTCTGATTCCAATGCTCTTAGACTTAATCTTAGGAAAGAAATAATATAGACAATGTTATGAAAAAGAAAGAGATAAAACATAGAAGCTTAATAGTAATCATGAAATAATTAAGGAAGAAATTAAAAAAAAAACAGTGGTGGTTCACTTTTACCTTCTGGGCTAGGACGTTTAACTGCAGTCAGTAGAAAAACTAGCTGTGGACACCAGACAAAGAGAAGACTGCAGATATAACAGCCTTCTGGTCCTTATGGAGATTCCTAATCATGTTTTTCTTTTATGCACCCTGCTTCTACAATAAGGCTCCAAGCAGGGTATTTAAATGCATATTTAGGAGGAGGAAAGGTTCCTATCCTTGTACATTCTCTCTATTAATGGGCTGTAGTCTGAGCACTTGCCCTAAGGGGCTAAGCTGGATGCTGCTCTGTTAAGAGCTCCCTTGTGATAGTCACGTGGTCTGTCCATTTCTCTAGAGCTGTCAAACTGAAATCTTTAGTGTAGTCAAGTATTTCCAATCAGTTTGAGTCAATTTGAATCTTTGGGTCACAGGAACTGAGAATAGGGGTACGGAGTGGTGAGGCTTTCTGTTTGCCTCTTGAAGGTTTGCCAGTATTCACTGACTGGTACTTAGTAAATTAAAAGGTGCGATTTGCTTTGGAGGACAGATAAATTTGTCATTTTAGCCAAACAGAGTTATTTCTTATATTCAGTTTGTCTTACTTATTTTAGTTGTAAGAAAGATTATTCACTTAAAATTTTAAAAAAAGTGATAAATTTTTAAGTGCTAAAGAAGACTTCAAGTTTTAATATTTAACTATATATTTTATTTAAAGGATGTAGATTGAGTATAAAACTGCAATAGAGATGCATTTTAATAATAAATTATGAGAAAGCTGCTTTGATAACTACGTGACCCTGTTATTAGTCACATAAAGATGGGAAGAAAAGTGTGATAATGTACCTTATTTTTCTCTGATGTAAGGTGAATATTAAGCTGAAAAGAGTAATTTTTTGGCTTCAGATCCATTATTAGGAAGATCCAATAATTGAATTAGTATTTAGAGAAAGAAAATATGATCCATCAATTAGGAAACAGAGGACAATATACTAGACCACAGAGGTGTAGGTATAATTTCTGTGATTTAGAAGATTTTTAAAATTTAATTACATGTTTGGAAAATGTTCAGATTAAGAACTGAATGTATGCATTTGTCTTTATCAGCAGTAGATTTGGGTTTTACCAAGATTATCTTTAATCTCTTATTCTGTTTTCCCTGGCAAATTAAGCATTTTCAGAAGTCTCAGATTTTTTTTGGGGGGGGGATATTAACTAAATTATTTTTATTCTAGGGAAATTAACTTGCATTCTCTTTTACATTTTTTTAATTCCTGCTGTTCCTTCACTGTTTGATGAATGCACTGAATGATTGAATAAGAGACTAGTAACTGAAGACCAGTTAATATAAAATTGAGTCCAGTGGGATGGTCATGCAGCAACCAATCTCATTTCATAAGAGTGCTAGAATGCTTTCACTCAAATGGACTTTCCCAGGTCACAGAGCCAGAGTAGGAATTCTTTCCTTTCCTAGGAGTGTGCTTTTTGCTTTATTATCTTGCCCTCTATGGGTTAAATTCTTTTTTAAAAATTAAGATTAAAAAGGATTGTATAACACATGCCCCAAAAGCATAAGGCAGTTTTGAAGGCTGCAACGTTAAGAGTCCACCTCTTCACCTCTGTTCCCCCTTTGTCTCATTTGCCAGAGATGCTCACAGTGAATGGTCTCTAAGTTATCCTTTGAGAAAATTTTAATATTATATCTGTACTTAAGTAATTTTATTTATCATTTATCATAAAATTAAGAACCAAAATCAAACATGTCATTTAAATCCAAGTTTCTAGTCTCCAAGTGTGAACTTTCAAACTATTCAGCGCCACTTTTTGAAAAATGAATTTGTTACTAGAGTTGGAAAGCCCCTTTGAGGTAAGACTACCAGTTCCTTCACTTTATAAATAAAAGGTTAAGTGATTTGCATAAAGCTTCCCAGTATTTAATTCTGCTAAGTAGTTCTAGTGCTCAGATTTCTGTCCTTTGTGCTAACCTGTATTGCCTCTCAGTTCATTCAGGAGCTTACAAGTGAACTGTGTATCATAAAGAGATGTGTTTCATGTACATACTCAAGAAGTTTCTTTACAAGGCTGCTTTTTTTGATCTAATACTCAGTACATATCAGCTACTTGAATGTTAGGAGTAAGATTGTTGAAAGTTATTCTTGACTATGGTTCATCAGGGAAATTAGGGAGGGAGTTGGACTAAATCATTTTTAAGGATCTTTCTCATAATAAATCTCAAAGATTTCAGTTTCATGCCTGCATCAGAGAATGAGAGAATTAAGCTTTGTCTTTAGATTCAAAAAGCAATTGTGCTCAGCAGCTTAGTCTTGGCTATATTTCCTAGCAAGCATGAGTCCACTTGTGTACTGCTTTGTTTGGTGCTCTCTAGTGTCAGGTTTCCCATTAATTCTTTCCTCTAGTTGCTTATTCTCAATTAAAAGAAAATTTTACAAATGTGGAAAGATGCAAAATGGAGCCAGGGTTGCTTAGGCAACATCCAGTGTGAATAAAACCCCACCATCACATATTTCAGATCAGATCATAATTCCTGTTCTGTATATTTCAGTGAGCTAATTTATAAGCTCATAGTCCCTCTCTAACCTGGGTGACATGGCTAAAAATAGATGTATAGAGCAGGAAGGGAATTCAAGTGGTGGTGCAGATGGTGTGACAGTATGGGGATAGAGCATGGCTTATGTGAAATAACATTTACTTATTAGGCTGGATGTGAGTCTGCCCATCACTGTAACATGAAATACATTGCAGTGTGCTAAACAGTTATGGGTTTACAGACATAAGTTTATATAAGATTCTATAAAAGTCATCTAAGGAATTCTTCTGTTTTTTCATCATTTTATGTAATACGATGAAAATATTCCTTGGGGTTGAACTGTAGTGTCCTTAACATGAGTGTCTGCAGAATGAAAGCCTGCTTGTTCTTCATATAGCAAATCAAGAAAGGGTGCTTTGAAAACCATTTAAATATATAATAATAACCAGTCCTAGCTTGATTAATGTCAAATCAAATAAGGTGTAGAATCTGAAAACTTTTACAGATGAAATTGCCTGAGGTGTAAAGGAGCCATTTCCTGAAACTGATTCTGAAAACTGATTTACCAAGGTATTGGAGTACTTTTACTAATCTGATTGATTTGAGCTCACTGATTTACAGATTCAAAATGACAATAAAAGGTATTTAAGAAGGTCATTTAAGTAATAAATATTGTTACTAATTTTAGAACATTGAAAGGTACAGAAACACTCTTTCATCTGACTGTAAATTAGAATAAAATAATATATCTGCCTTTAGATTTGATGGTAAAAAACTAGAAACATTCTGTAACACTGTCAGAGGTCAAAGATTGAAAATAAAAGATTATTCCGAGATGTGAATGAAAGGAAATGGAGTCTAGGTTCTGTGTGGGCAACAGTGTCCTTTATTCCCACCCTGATGTGGGTGAGCTGAGTTCAAGAAGGAAGTCAGCACATGGGTTAAAGTGGATGGGGATTTTAAAAAGGTTGAGAGTGGTAGGGATTGGCACCTTCCCTTTTTCCTGGGTGGGACATTCTGTGCATTTATTTCTTCCTGGGCCGGGTCAGTTCTGTTTGGGTGGGTCCCTCCACTTGACTCTATCACATTGTCAGTATTTGCTAATTAAACAAGGTAGAAGAAGAGGACAGAAGGGGCAGTTTATTTTACCACTTTGTGTCACTACATTATTTTCTTTTCCCTTTATTTTTATTGATTGATAAAAGGCTTAGATTTTTGAGATTTGTCTTTAGGGGTCCAATTAATGTTATATAATATACTGAAAGCGTAGATACCTTTTGAATAGGTACTTCACTAAATAGTATTGGTTCTACCTGAAAATTCATTTTCATAAAAGGACCTTATATTCAGAAGAACAAAAGTTACTTTTATGTTCCACTTTGTTAGAATATCTGGAACCAAGCTCAAACATGTTATGCTTGGGTGATGCCTACTGAATAATCTGGCCTTATCTGTGGAGAAGAATAAATTTTAATTCTAAGATTTGTCATTAATTAGTAATTACTTTCTAAACATATGACTATCATTTTATCGGATTGTTTAAAGTGTTTTAAAAATCATTTTAGTTGAATTTAATTATTCATGTTTTCTGACTGAACTTAGTTTATGTTAAGCATATGAAGTGGAGAGAAGTGTTCATTATTTAAAAATAATTTTTTTTTTTTTTGAGACGGAGCCTCAAGCTATCCCCCTGGGTAGAGTGTCATGGCATCACAGCTCATAGCAACCTCCAACTCCTGGGCTCAAGTGAGTCTCCTGCCTCCGCCTCCCAAGTAGCTGGGACCACAGGTGCCTGCCACAACGCCCGGCCATTTTTTTGGTTGCAGCCATCATTGCTGTCTGGTGGGCCCGGGCTGGGGATTCAAACCCACCACCTTAGGTGTACGTGGCTGGCGCCCCAGCCGATTGAGCCACAGACGCCAAGCCTAAAAATAATTTTAAGTGAGTTAATTTGAAGCACATTTCTCTCTTGAAGTACCTTGACAATAATTATTTTGATTCATGAAATTTCATCTGTTTCCAAAATTGAAAGAAAAAGGTATCATTATCTGAAAAATGTGTGTTTCACACTGCATTGAAAAATAAAGATGATGTTGAATTACTGGTGATTTTTTTTTTTTTTTAACTTTTTGCAGTTTTTGGCCAGGGCTGGGTTTGAACCCTCTACCTCTGGTATATGGGGCCAGTGCCCTACTCCTTGAGCCACAGGCGCTGCCTATTACTGGTGACTTTTTGTCTTCTTTATTCCCTGGTGATTTTCAGTTTTCTTCAATTAACATGTATTACTTTATTAATTAGAAAAAGTCATACTTATTTTTTTTAAATAAAGGATGTATAGACAAAATAGTAAATTTAATTCTCAATCTCAGTATTAAAATACACATGAGTGTTTTCTTTTAATTTTAGTATTTAATTTATAATTGAAATTGAGTACAAAATATTGATAGGACCAATATTGATTGCTAATTATTTGTAAGATTCATTTAACAATGTTAAGAGAAAATTCAGGCTATTCCGAGACAGTGATTTAAAATAGTATGTTAGACTCTGTGCCCGTAGCAAAGTAGTTATAGTGCCAGCCACATACAGTGAGGTTGGTAAATTTGAACCTAGCCTGGGCCAGCTAAACAACAGTGACAACGGCAACAACAAGAAAAAAGTAGCCAGGTGTTGTGATGGGGGGGGTCTGTAGTCCCAGCTGCTTGGGAGGCTGAGGCAAGAGAATTGCTTAAGCCCAAGAGTTTGAGGCTCCTGTGAGCTATGATGTCATGGCACTCTACCAAGGACGCCATAGTAAGACTGTGTCCTCCTCATCCCCCCCCCATAGTATGTTAATGATTTCTTCTTAATTCCTAAAGTGGTAGTATTAATTTGTATCTTTAGAGATTTCTGTACCATGTAAATTTGTTCCAGATATATTGGTGTGTTTTATATGTCATCTCAAGCAACAGTGTGCTCAGACATCTTTGAGGTCTCTAAGTTGGGCATTATCTGGTTTGTTGTAATAGTCACCATCATTGTCCTCCTCCCCTCCCCCCCAAATCAGGCAAGTGCTTTGGACATTTTGGGAGGCACCTTGAAGATGCCACTTAGTACTTGGGGAAGTAGAAGTTATTTCATGTTTCTATTTATCTATATAAAAAAGATAATTATTGTCCATATTTTATTAGATATGAAATGAGTTAATACTAAAAAGTGCTTAAAAAAGTACTTTACCTATTTTGTGTCTGCTAATTAACCAAGTAAACATCTCATTTAATGCTAATAACTTTAAGAAATAGATGATAATGTTCCTATTTTATAGATGTTAAAAATGAACCCCAGAGAGATTATGTAACTTGCTTTAGGTAACACAGTAAATAATTTGAATCTGGGATTTAAAATTCTGTGTTATCATATTCAAACGTGTGCTTTGCCTGTCTCATAATAACTCATATATTTGGTTATGCCCCTTGGCAGTTATTTTACATATTCTGGACTTTATTGCATCATGTCAAGAGTGAGTGATACTTAACACTTTATAAAACTTGACAAAATTATAGTCAAGTATATGTGAAAAAATAGCAAGACATATCTCTAATGGGAAAAAGGCTGTGTATGGGAATGCCTTGTCTGGCTCTAAGATATTAAAAAGTGAAAGTTGTCTGAAATTGTGATATTTAAAACCAGCCAACCAGCCAACCAACCACGAAAACCAGTTAAATAAAACACATAGTTTGATAGCTGGGAGTTGTGGCGAGTGCCTGTAGTCTCAGCTGCTTGGGAGTCTGAGGCAAGAGAATTGCTGTGAGCTGTGACTCTGAGACAGCACTCTACCAAGGGTGACAAGGTGAGACTTTGTCTCAATTAAAAAAATACAGTCAGCTATATGTGGATATAGCATAAAATACAGTCAGCTTTGGAATACAGTCAGCTATATGTGGATATATCATGTACCTGTTTAAGTAGATAATATAGTTTGGAAAGGAATCGTTATTACAAATGTTTGTGAAAAGTATCTTTTAATAGGGGAAAAGTCTAAAATTGATTATTACAGAATAGTGTACTAAAATGACAAGAATGCAACATCGTTAAAAACACATATACAGAAAGTATATATTAATATCTATCCTGGAAGTGCTTTGAAGAGGTTTTAAGGAAATCTCTTGAAATATTAATTTAGCTGCGTTTTTGGTGGTTTCATTAACATTTTTTAAAAAAGTATTTGAAAATCAGGAAGTTGAATATCCCTTATCCAAAAATGCTTGTGACCAGTTGTTTTTTGAAAATTTGCCTTTATTTGTGATGAGGTATCTTGTGAAGGGCATGCAAGTCTAAACATGAAATTCATTTTTGTTTCATATATGCCTTATACACATAACCTGAAGGTAATTTTATGCAATATTTTAAATAATTTTGTACATGAAACAAAGTTTAACTCTTTCAAGTAGCCCATCACATGTCACACCATGGAGATATTCAGAAAGTTTCAGATTTGGGAGCAATTTGGATTGAATAAAATATTCAGAAAATGCTAAAAATTTACATATTGATTAGACCCTTCTGTTCTGTGAAAGTGGTTGATGAATAAAAACAGCCAATATTTATAAAACAAGCCTCAGTTTTATTCAGTCTTTGCAAGAAAAGTGTTTGCTTTCCTAATACTTAAGTATAAAAGGAAACAAATGGAAAGCACAGATTCACATTTATTAAAGAAGCAAAAATAAATGAGAAAATCAAAAGTTGGTGATATTTAAGGGTAACCTATATACTTATGTATGGTTAATGTATAAATAAATTTCATCTTCCTAAATAATATTATGGTAAGAACTATAAAATTGATATTATTTTTTCATCTATAATACAATTTTTGACAAATGATATTGTGGGAAATAAATTATTTCTTCCAAAGGTGTTTCCAGTTGTATTATTTATAATTAGCCAATAACTGGGAAACCCCTTAATTTTCAATAGCTAAGCAAAATATTTGTTCAAATAAAATTTACATTTTTATTCACATTTTTAAATTTCAGATTAATGCGAGAGTACAAATATTTAGATTACATTGTTTCCATTTCTGTGTGTGTGTGTGTGTGTTTAATTCATTGTTTCCATTTTAAGGTAAAGTTCAAGTTGTAGTTGAGCCCTCCACCCAGTGGCATGCTGAACACCCTAACCTTGTGCGCTCTAGGCGCGTTGGGTGAGATCCTGTCATTTCCCCTCCCTCTTCCTCCGTCCTCTTCCTTTCCCCTTTATAGACCATACTCATACTTGTTTTTTTTTATTTTGTGTGGACGTGTATTATTCACATTTCTTAAATAATAATATCTAAAGTATGTTTCTGAGTGATCAAGAATTCCAAATGTACATGATGTTTACATTAATATAAAATTCACTAATAATAATAAAGTTTTTTGTTGTTGTTGTTTGTTTGTTTTGAAACAGAGTTTTACTTTGTCACCCTGGGTAGAGTGTGGTGACATCATAGATCATAGTAACCTCAAACTCTTGGGCTTGCGCATCTTGTTGCTTCAGCCTCCTGGGTAGCTAGGGTTACAGGCATATGGCACTGTGGCTACCATACCTGGCCAATAATAAAGTTCTTTACAAATCTTTCTGAACATTAGTTTTTTTTACCTGTAAAATAAAGATACAAGGCAGAAAAATCCATGACACTGTAAGTCTGTGACATCTGTGAACCAAAGATTACAAGAGGTGATGAATTCTTGTAATTATTTTTTGTGTCCAAGAAGCTTTACTGAATCCCAGCAGATACTCAACTGGTGACTAATGTGTCAAGCACAGTGCCCAGTCTTTTGTGTGGCTTCTAAATTAGTCAATGAAATGTAGATGCATTGATAAACTACTGTCTGGTATTGTGATATTTTTTGTTTCTTTTGTGAAGCTGGTTAAATAAAGAACAAATTGTATTCTTAATAGTATTTCTTTTCCAATAAGCCTCCTGTTTTTCAAAAACTATATTAAAAGTTAACATTTATTGAGCACTATGTACCAGTTTTCTAAGTATTTTTCATCAATTAAATTATTCAATCTTATTAACAGTCCTATTAGGTAATAATAATCTTTACGTTATGGATACAAAATCTAAGATACCAAGAGGTTAAATAACTTACCCAAAGTTAAACATCTAGTAAGTGTCAGGGGACTAGACTTTGAGCCAGGCAGTGTGAGTCTTATTTACCACTCTGTAATAGCTGAACCTTAGTGCCCTGGATTTGGGTGTGGTAATGATAGGCACATTTTGAGAGTGGATGGTCTCAGCAAGAATGGTAGAGTACTATGGTGTCACAGCTCACAGCAATCTCCAGCTCTTGGGCTTAGGCGATTCTCTTGCCTCAGCCTCCCAAGTAGCTGGGACTATAGGCACCTGCCATAACACTTGGCTATTTTTTGTGTTGCAGTTTGGCTGGGGCCGGGTTCGAACCTGCCACTCTTGGCTGCCCAAAACTGGAATTGTTTTTAAGGGGGAATGAGTTCAGGCAATACGTTTTTGTTCCAAGTATTACTTTTAAAGAGCTGTCATGATTCTTTTAGTGTTATCTTTCATTTCTTCTCCTTTTTCTGGCTTATAACATCTGGTTTTATGGACTCTTGTGGGAGATGTACACATCAAATGAGATATCCACATCAAATGAAATGGAGCTTCTGTATTTCTTGGGACTCCAGGTTTTTCTCAGTCACTTATGGGGAGGTGATGTCCTAATTGTTCTCATAGTCTAGGTCATGATACTAGTGCTGTGTTCTCTTGAGTACCTTGTCTCTCATATCCAGTTCACTTCCTAGGGTACAACCAGAGTTCTCAAGTTGTCAATATTTTTTATTTTGACTCTTGATAATGGGTAATGCCAATGGTAGCATATAGTTGTACACAACAATAATAGGCAACTGTTATTTTAGGTTAGAATCTCAACACTTTCAAGGAGAGTATAGACTTGAGTTCTTAAAATATAAATTAAGAGTTCAAATAACATTCGAAACTGACACTCAAAAAAGTCAATTCAAGATGGTAGACAAGAGGCCCAGTTTGGTGGCTCCTGCTTATAATCCTAGCACTTTGTGGGGCCATGGTGGGAGGATTCCTTGAAGCTAGGAGTTGGGAGACTACCCTGAGCAACATAGTGAGAGACTTCACCTCTGATAAAAATTAGCCCAACGTAGTGGCAGCTACCTAAAGTCCCTGCTACTCTAGAGGCTAAAGTAGGAGATTCCCTTGAGCCCAGGAATTTGTGGTTTCAGTAAGCTGTGGTGATGCTACTGCATTCTAGCAGGGGCAGCAGAGTGAGACACAGTCTCAAGGAAAATAAAAGAAAGTAGATATAAATCAGGTTTCCTATTCTGAGAATAGCTGTTGCCAATCCTGGGGCAGTAAACAGAAGCAGCAGGGGTCAGATAACAAATTTATAGACCAGTGATTCTACTGTCCTGTTTACCATAGGCAATTTCAAGGTTTTCCCATTCACACTTGGGTTTATGCCAAGGTACAGTTCTTTACTTGATCATTTTGGAATTCCTAAATGATATATCAGAAGTGTTTGTGTTTGAGAAATATTAGTGTTTCATAAATGACAATTAGCAAATGTAGTCTTACAGATCAAATTATAAAAAAAATTCTTTTTTAAATTGACACTTGTTTTAGAAGCAAATGTTTAAAAAAAACTTTCCTATTAAAATGAACATTGCTGTTTTAGTGATTCTGTGGCTTTGTATTATCGAAGTGTGCTTTGATGTCTCATTAGTATATTTTCAGCTATCAGACACCTTTGAGGCCAATCATGGCAGACACAAAGAACTTTCTAGTGCTAGATTAACAAAGGCCCCCACCATCCTGAACTCCAGAGAGGCTGTATGTTAATTGTTGATGCATTTCCTGTATTTATCTTTACTCATATCTATAGGCAAAAAAGGACTTTACTATGAAGGTTTACACCATAATATTTGTTTGTAATTGTGGCATCTAAAAGTGGTTTGAGCTAATAACACCATTTAAAATCATGGTTTCTCATACCATCTTTCTGTGTAACACTTAGGATAATCTAATGTAATTTAACATTTGAAATAAATTCCCATGAATGATCTCTTTGTTGCCCTTTATTGAGTCTTGCTGTTATTTTGTTTTGTTTTGCCTTGTTTTGTAAAGAGACTGAATCTTGCTTGCTGTTGGGATGCAGTGGCACAGTCATGGCTCGCTGCAGCCTTGAACTTATTGGGTTCTAAGGATTCTTCTGCCTCAGCATCCCAAGTAGCTGGGACTATATGTACAAGCCACAACTCCTGGCTAATTTTTTCATTCATTTGGAGATGGGAGCTCTTTATGTTACCCAGGCTATTTCCAAACTCCTAGCCTCCTCTCTGCCTCAGCTTCCCAAGTTGCTGAGATTTCAGGCATGGGCTACGTGTTCAGTTCTGCCTTGCTATGTTCTAAACATTGGCTACAAGCTTTACATGTACTCACTCCATTTCCCATTTTAATCCTGGTAGATAAGAATTATTATCTTCATTTTATAGATGAGTATATTGAAGTGTCCAGTGTCTTAATAGTGACATAGATCGCCTAGCCTCAAATCCCAGTTGGTCTGTAACTTCGGGGAAAGTACTTTATGAGAATTACTCATTTCCTGCTTTTTTACTTGTCAGGTTCATCACCGATCACAATATGTGATACATAATAAACATAGTAGAGGAGATAAAGCATGTACTTATTTATTTGGTAGGATTTATTGAGACCTGACATCTTCTACCATTTTCTTTTATCTCCCCCTTCTGATTGAGGATCTTCAAACTATTATGCAAAAGATCTGGTAAAGTGCAAAGAAAAGAATATTACAAGCTGTTACTCATTTTTCCTCTTCCTTTAAAAACTCCAACTTTGTGTGTTTTGTAACATAATTCGTTAGTACATAGAGTACCAAAAATGTATATACATTTTAACAAAGGAAAAACCTTTCTTAAAATTGTAATACTTGCCATGTTTGACTTCTGCAATTATAAGAAATATAAGACATAATATAAAAGATAACAACATTATCACTATTGAATATCACAATTTTAATGCATTTTTTTCTTTCTTAAAACGTGTATACATTTTTTGCCACTTCTTACATTAATCAGGTACCACACTTTGTTGGCTCTTAAGATATACTTCCCTCCCCACATTTAACATCTCAAATTGTGACATGTATTATATAGAATTGTTTTTAGTATTTGATTTCTTCCTAGTGATTAATAAAAATGACGATATGTCTGCAACTGATGATTTCTTACATGCAAAGAAATACAGAGGTACATGTAAAAAACTAGAAAAATAAATGTACAAATATTGTGGATGTGTGCGTATTTATTTTTTAACTGATAGGACTATGTAATCAAAATGGTTTATGCTAATTTTGTCTCCTTTGCTTAGATTTCTTTGATCTCTCATCATCTATGTTATGAACCTTTGTGTTGCTGATATGAGTGCAATCAAGGAAGCGTCTTTTCCCAAGATGTGCCACTGTGAACAATGTTAGAATTGTTGAGGTAGTTAAGCTCCCACCTGGTAAACTCCACAGGTGTCATGGAGAGTGCCTTAGTACTCAGTTGTTTTGGGGGAGACAGGGTCCTGCTCTGTTTTCCAGGCTGTAATGGAGCGGTACAGTCATAGCTCATTGCAATCTTGACCTACCTAGGCTCAAATGATCTTCCCTCCTCGGCCTCCTGAGTAGCTGGGACTACAGATACATGCCTAGCGTGCCTGGCTATTTTTTCTTCTCTCCTTTCTCCTCTCCTCTTCCCTCCCTCCTTCCCCCTCTCCCTTCCTCTCCCTCTCTCTCCCAGGTTGGTCTTGAACTCCTGGCAACAGTCCTCTCATACCTCTCATTACAGGTATGAGCTGCTGTACCTGGCTCTTAGTATTCATTTTGATATTGTGAAAATTTCATTTGGCCTTCAACTCTTTGATTGAATTCTTTGTTGTTTGGGGGGCAGAATCATCCTCTGTGATATTTTGACCCTGTCTAAATTCTCCTGAATTAATATTAGACTAGTAAGCATTTAAACACTGATAGATGCTGATCCTCACACTATAATGTTTTCCCATATTATAACTTTTTCTTAGCTCTTGTTGATTATTTTTGATTGATTTTATATCAGTATGTTTCCATTGTTGGAAGGTTCACTTTATCCTTCATAGTTATTTACAACTAACAAAACATTTACCGTTTTCTCATCATCTTCAGCTGTTAAAATGTTCTCTAATTTGATTTCTGTTGGTTGTGCATTTCTTATTTGTACTACTTTGTGTTTGTTAAACATGATAGCATCAGTCATCTTACTAATATTCCATAAAAGTAAGCATAAACATGGCAAACTGTAGAGGATGAGATAGCAGGTAATATTAATGCTTCAGTGGCTGCATGTGATCACTTATGCCATCTCTTGGTAGCTTGTAGAGTTGATGTGCTTTTGCTCTGGGGATTTTTCTAATTATAAAATTTTGAAAGTGAAAATTCATTAGTAGGGGTTTTCTCTATTTTGTTACAGATAAAAAGTTGTATTTGATTTTTAACAAGATTCTATATTTAGTTAAAAGCAAAGTTCTTATTTTGTTTATAATCACAGAGGTTTTATGACTCTTTCACTTTTTTTTTTTTTTTTTTGAGACAGAGGTTTTGTCAGCCTGGGTAAAGTGCAGTTATTGTAGCTACCATACATAAGTGTACAATATATATCATGAAATTCTCATGAAGTACTTTAAAACAGCATTATAATGAAGTTACAATAAAGCAGTTAGTCTCTAGAAGAAAATATAACGTTTAACACTGTTCTTCAAGGAAGGTTAATGATGTGAGTTCAGGTTTTTTTCCCCCCCTGGAATTAACTCACTCTTGTTTGCTGTTTACCTGTATAAGGCATGGCACAAATAAGTTTTCTTTGTAAGTTGTTTTCTTAGATCATAGGCCATATTCAAGAAATATCATTTTTAGACCAGGAGGGCTAGCTCATTCCTGTAATCTAGCACTTTGGGAGGTTGAGGCAGATTATCACTTGAGTTCAAGGAGTTCATAACCAGCCTGGATAACATAGTGTGAGATTTGTGCCTTTATCAAAATAAAAAATAAGAGGAAATAAAAAACACACACCCCTCCTCCCTACCAAATTAGCTGGGCATGTTGGGGCAAGCCTGTAGTCTCAGGTACTTAGGAAGGTGAGGTAGGAAAATCATTTAAGCACAGGCATTTGAGGTTGGCTGTAAGCTACGATCCTATGATCATGCCAGTGCACTCTAGACTGGGCAGCAGACTGAGACCTCATTTCTTAAAAAAAGAATAAAATTTCACTTTTATTTTTGTCTTAGCATCTTTATTGAAAAATTTTAATGTTAATCGCAATAAAAATTATTTACTTTTTCTATTTCTATGTTTCCAAAGGACACATGCTTTCCACTGTAGCTCCCCTTATTCCTGTGTTGAAGAGGATGGAATTGTTTGTGTGTGTGACTGGGGCTGACTTAAGGTAGCTTTTACAAATGTGTTTACCTTCTCTCTTCAATCATGTTTTTTTCTACTTTTACATATACACATAGATTCCCAGTCTTAAGTGCTTGTATAGCTCCTTCTCACACATGGGAGAGTGCTCCACTTGAGCAGAAAAGCTACAACTGACGTACTGTTTTCTTTGCTGGATTTGTCCAGGGTTGCTTTGGAGCATCTGTCATTGTTTTGCACAGTTCTGTTTTTCCTCCAAAACTGCCTGTGGAAATTTGTACTTATTCTTTATTACCCAAGGGATTTGTAAGCAATAAAATAATATATCTGACTACTTAATGTGATTCCCTTTTCAGAGAAGCAGCAAAATAGAGGACTTCTTTTACTTTTCCTCTTCACTGACCGTGCAATATCAGGCCTGTTGGGACACGTTTTTTGATGTGCTGCCAGAATCTAGAATTGTGTTGCAATAGTATTTTCTTCAGATTCTTATACACTGTTTATAAGTAAAGCTCATGCCTGGTCAGAAAGAATACTAAATGCTCTGCATCTTGCTTTGGAGGAAAATTTATTAATGTGATATCCTGTATTTAACATAATTTAAAAATTGTATCTTCAAGTCATATTGTAAGAATAAATATGACATTGTGATGGTGAAAGTGAAGTGGTAAATTCTTTAATTTTGCCATCCATTTATATATTTGACATGTGTCTAAACACTCAAATGTTGATGATCTGCATGTGATGTTTTGGCCAACTATAGACAGCAGATGTGATGGTGGCTTCATAAGATTATAATGGAGGATATATAGAAACCTGATATGGCATTCAATATTAGTATTGTAGATCAATTATGAGAAATGATTGCTATACAGTCATGGTGCTGGAACATTGGTTTTCCTTATGAAAAGAAATTATGTAGGTAAAAAACTGTGTATCATTTAGGTTTGTGTGAGTACAATCTATGATGTTTGCACAGTGATGAAATTGCCTAATGATGCATTTCTTGTATTCACATTTTTTTTTTTTAAGAGTTTTTGGCTGGGACTGGGTTTGAACCCGCCACTTCTGGCATATGGAGCTGGCGCCCTACTCCTTTGAGCCACAGACGCCGCCCCTGTATCCACATCTTTAAGTGATACATGACTATCTGTGCGTATGTGTATGCACATATACTTTTTAAAAATTAAAAAGCCTTATATGCCCATATTGCTCTAGTCATGGGTATCCAACCTCTTTTTTTCTCTGATGCATATTGGAAAAATAGTTGCCTTGGCAGCCACACATTAAATACAAGAATACCAACTAAAGCCTATTAGAAAAAAAAAAATTCTGTGTGTACTTTTTGTGATATCCAACACCACACATAAGCAAAAAAATGTCCTCACAAATTAGCATGTGGCCCATGGGCCCTCATTTGGACACCCCTGCTATGGATGTAATAGTGGACAAAATCTATGTGGCCTCTTTTTCCTAGTTGAATATTACTTTACAGTGTGGAGATAAGCCACATAACTGGTGTGATGAGTCCCAGTGCTACACAGGTGTCAGATGAAAGAGCTATAATGGAACAAAACTGTTCTTCTGGTTATTTAGGACCATAGAAGGCTTGGTCGCTTTGTTGTGTGTTGAGGCAGTCTTCCTTGTCTGCCTTTGTCAAAGCAGCCATGCTGAGTATTAGTGAGACTGTAGGAATAGCCTTCTGAGATATCAACTAACCCTTTTGCTTTTCTGGTCATGCTTTCTTTCTCAGGCATCTGGGGCACCAGATTCCAAATTTTTTTGAGACAGGGTTTTGCTCTGTTTCCTGGGCCAGAGTGTGGTGGTATCATCACAGCTATTGCAACCTCTAACTCTTTGGCTGAGTAGTTGGGACTAGAAGCGTGAGTCACCATGCCTGGCTGAGTTTTTTCTATTTTTTTGTAGAGTTGGGGGTCTTGCTATGCTTGCTCAGGCCGGTGTGAACTTCTTTTCAGGTGATCCTGTTGCCATAGCCTTCCAGTGTGCTGCAATTACAGGTGTAAGTCACTGTGTCTGGCCAAGATTCCAAATTTTTTAGGAGCAGAGAAGTTTTATTAAATTAACCTCATAAGAAAAAAGCACAATCATCCCTCTATTTGTGCGAGTTCTGCATTTGTAGATTTAACCAATGCTGGGTAGAGAATATTAAAAACACATCTGTACTGATCATATGTTGACTATTTTTTCCCTTGTCATTATTCCCTAAACAATACAATGTTACAACTATTTACATTGTTTTTGGTATTATCAGTAATCCTGAGATGATTGCAGGAGGATGTATATAGGCTGTATGTAAATTCTAGTCCATTTTATGTGAAGAACTTTGAGTATCTCTGGATTTTGGTATTCACAGGAGAGTCCTAGACCAGTCCCTCATGGATACCAAAGGATGACTGTACTGTTGTTTATGAATGTATTTTTTAATAGTATCACAGCAGTACTGTAATTAATACTAAGTACATAGTGAAATTTTAAAGCCATATATTTTGAAAAATATTTTCTTTTCCTTGGGGATGGTGGTAGTTTACAAAGGCTTTTGCCTGATTAGTCTTAGGCCCTGTGAAGGCCATTTATCTAGGTCAGTTAAGAGTTCCTTTTGGAGGTACATGAAACTAAGTTATTAATACTACATGGAAGAAGAAGTGTCTTAGATAGTCTACAATAGTATTTAATTAAAACAACTTGTTTTTTCTTTCTTTTTTTTTTTTATTGCTTCTTGCTTCCTCAATACTCTTAAAAGAAAAGTACAGTCTTCTGGGCTCTCTTCAAGGATGCCCATAAGCTAACAGATCTTGCTGTGGTCATGGATGAGACTAGGTGGGGAGAGAAAATGCTCAAGATTAAATAATATCAAATAGCCAGATGCTATGCTAAGGGGCTCAGTGAGTGACAGAGAAAATTGTTCCAAGTTCAAAGACGGGTGAGATTGTTTTGGGCTGCATCCTGTGGAGCCTCCAGAACAATTTTGAACATATTTTGAGGAATAAAATAGGCAGTATGAAGGGAGAGCCAGTATTTTTGAAGAGGGCAGCAAAGGTACAGGGATATTTCCTCTTTTGTATGGGACATTTTGGACACAGATTTGATTGTCATAGAGAAAGCAGCTTTTAGGCAGGAGCCTGAAGAACATTGGGACCTCAGATAGTGTGCAGTTTCAGAAGCCATCTGAGTGAAAAAGCCTTCACTCCAGTCTTGCCCTTTCTGGAACACTATACAATTTCCTATGAAGGGAAGGAAAGAATTTGAAAACCAATGGAAGAGAATTAATTTAAGGTACTAGTGTACTAGTGTTTGGATGTGTAACTTGTAATACTTTGAAATCCTTCCTTCCTCCCCCCCCCCCTTTTTTTTTTTGACAGAATCTGAC